>JANRGW010039663.1:0-39524 GCA_024733675.1 Psilopsiagon aymara | reverse complement strand
CCCTTCCCATGTCAGGGGGGTTGGAACTAGATGATCTTAAGGTCCTTTCCAACCCTAACTATTCTATGATTCTATGATTCTACTTGGTTCTTCTATAAATGAGGTGACAGCGCTGAATGACAAATGAAATATGAGCCAATAATCACAGTCACACTGCTACAGTAGTAGTAAAAAAGTAGTATCACCTGCTTGTCTTTGAAGCCTCGAGTTGTTCTGGCAGTAACCTAACCTGCTATTTTCTCCATCACAAGAAGCATGGAAGATTACTTTCATTCCTTGGCTATGACAGTTTTTGAACCAATGACAGTCCTTGATCTATGATATCTCAGTTATATGATCACATTCCTGTAGCAATCTTGGGACTTAATTGTCTTGGGAGTTCTATTCAAGAGACTAAACACTCCTTAATGTACACCATGATTAATGTTTTTCTTTCCCTTAAAAGCACAGGCAAGATACAATAATAATAAACCAAGATACAGAATCTTGAAGATTCAGATGTTTTCTCAACTGCTGTAAGCATATAAATTGAAAAACATCACCAATATTTAGATGAAACCATTAATTTTTTATGCTGTTTGTGATCAAGAAAATCCCGTGATGATACTGAGAAACGCTGCTTGGTAATTTCTAGTTTTGAAGCAGAATTCATAATACTTGATTTTTAAATTGAGATGAATATGAGTTTTGACAACTTTGATAATTTCTCTAATTATACCACTATTTTTTATGCAGACCCAAAAATGTGAAATAACTTTCAATCATAGGTGCATCTCCTAGGCAACAGAACCTTTGAGGTGTGCTTTTACATCATTTCCCAATGTATGGAAATAAGGGAAAGTTAAGTGTTAACAATCAGATCCTCCCAATACTGCTTCATATATATTTGAGCTACCCTCAGCTTTAAACCCTGATTGATCATGCGCCTAGTCAAGACAATGAAAAAAGAAATTTTGCAGACATTTTTATTTCATGAGAGCCACAGAAGTAAGGACACATTTTAGAATTACAACCAAAACACACTGACTTTTTTTTTCCTTTTCCCTTCCAACCTAATAAGAAATGCAGCATTCCAAAGGTATGTTCTCTATTGCAAGAAGACCCCCACTCAGATGGATTCCATACAGCATAAATAACCTTTTCAAAACTGATGTTTGTCTCTGACATGAGGCTTGTCACCCACCATAAACAATAGCCTCTTCTTAATGCTTGTCTTGCAGCTTTGTCAGGGCTTGTAGCATTGCTTTGTTCAGTCTCTGAAGAATCTTTCGTAAATGGTGACTAATTTTTCCCCTGGTTCATGTTACCATTTAAAATTAATTGTGGCAAAGTTTAAATGAGAGCATAACAAATTAAACAAGAAAAGTCCCTAGGCATTTATAATGTCTGGAGCACTATAACAAATATTTTTCCAATTTAAAAAGGTCTAGTTCATTAAGTGTGAAGGAAAAATCATTTCAGATTTTCAAATGCAGCAGGCTACTAAACAGTCAACTAACTTTTTGAGTCCTGTCTTGTTCTACAACATGAATGTTCATAGAACTTTATTAATTGATCATTATATCTAAGAGAACAAACAATCCATTTCAGACTTAGCAATTGCTTCAATGAGCCCAATTACAGGACACTTTTAATGACAAGTATTACACTCACAAATTCAGCACATGTACAGTCTGTATTGTACTGTCTGAATTAGAAATTTAAGTTCTGTGCAGTAACCAAAACAATGATTATGCTGCAATAGTGCCAGTGGTGGTTACAGATAGCCAAGGTTATATTTTTCACTTTCATATAAGCAATTTTATCATTCACCACTTTTATCCATTGCTTACTATTTCCAGTTATGCATACTGAAGTTGGTACACATGTTGCTGTTTGGCTTGATTTTTTTGTGTTCTTAGGGACATCTTGGAATGCACAGAGTCCACGTGTAAAAAAAAATATACTTGGGGAAAAGAACCAAAGCTTGAGCTGAAGTACAGAATGTTTTTTTTCTGCCAAAACCATATGCTTCACTCTAGGGAGAGCATTAGAGATGACAAAAAAAAAATTCTGTAAGTTACTCAAGAAAAAAGAAAACCTCAGAAGTAGGAGTAGGGAGATGATAATTTGCAAAGCAGCTTTTAAACAGAAAGGTACAATGCATGGAGTTTCAGCTCAGATGAAGCTCTACAAAGCAGGAAGTAGTTTCTTGTAGGATAAAATTGGATGAAGTGACATGACACTGTATCTAACTGAATGCTAGAGATCTACACAGCCAAGTTCAGAGACTGAGTTTGTAGAGAAAGAATTTTCCACACTGCACGATTTCTCATAATTATGAAAGAAGAAATACTAATACTAGTACTAATCAAGAAGACATAGTGAAGATGGAAACCCTACAGCTGAGGTAGGAAGATACTTGCACTAAGGACAGGGAGTTCACAGAAATGTTCATATTCCATATATATAAGTACACAATGTTATCTTCAAAAGCAACTGCTACTGCTTAGTTTTTAAACCAAGATAATGTTTATCACAGGTGCTTCATGGATATGCAACAGGGGACATACATTTTGAAGAAAAATTTCTTAAGCAGAAAATAATTAAGGAAAACCCTGCTCACCAAAGATAACTGCAGCCAGTTATCATAACACTCCAGAGGGGTGAGAGGCAGGCAGATCTGAGCCTGAACTGGAATTCTGTTCAACAACCTTCCTCCACCATGGGAAGACTGAATCAACTTCAGAAGATCTTGTTTTCATCCTCTTTAGTTTCATTTTTAGTGTTAGAGAAATTTTACTTGTGTGCAACTGATTCTCGAGAATTCCAGTTTCATGAAACAAGAAGCCCCAGATCAGAAATTCTCAACCTTGCTTGAGGTGTAAGGATCCAGATCAGGGCCACCCCGAGGATTTAACGCTCAAGAATGACAAGCTCTATCTAGCCTGGGAAACAGTCCCCAGCTCCAGCATGTTTAAGAGCTTTTCCTCTGAAGATAGTCACACTATGTCTAGAATCAACTTCTATCCATGTGGCAGTGAATTCTGATTTAGATAGAAGTGCTCCAAGTCACTATTTTGCTCCAAATCTCAGAAAACATACCACATTTTGAGACTGCATGCATAACCATATAGAGAGAAAGCAGAATCCATGAAGCTACTTTGTCCAGGACAAGAGTCATGTTGATTTATGCCTTGGAAAAATCAAAGTTCACAGCTGAATCAAATTCCAGTAGCTTGAGAATTTACATACACTATCAGCTTTACAAAAAAGAAAGAAAGGGTGGGAAAGGGCAATAGCCCATTTTTGTCGTCTTTTTTTTTTCTGCAGTACACTCCTCTTTATTTCTACAGAGCACATCTTCAAAATGTTATTCCCTTCTGCATCTATTTCTGAAGAAATATTTATTTTTATTCTGACATCTAATTGCTATAACCTCTCACTTGATGCTGTGTCCCTTCAAATAAGGAATACAGGCCTGCATTTCTATTTCTCTTGAGAAAGTCTAATCCTACTCTCTAAGGCTTAAAGATGACACTGGTATTTCACATCTTTTCTGTTTCATATCAGAATGCAAAGATAGTTTTAAATTCCTTTTACTTGAAACTGAATAAGAATCAGTGAGAATTAAAGGTAGATTTATCTTCATCCTGAAGAATGATTTCTTTCAGGGAAGAGAATAAGATGGTACAATAAATGTAGTATTCTGAAATGCCAGTTTCATTCAGCCTGTCTCCACAGGAGAGATTCAGTACAGATGGATTTCAAAACAACAGTGAAAATGAAATTACACTCTTCACATTCCTTTGTGAATGCAATTTGCTGCTATTATTCTAGCATATTCCATTTTCTTAAGAACTATGATCACAACCTCTTGAGGAGTGAATGAAGATTTTATGCAGCAGGAGCTGTTTAACCTGGAATATTAAAATTATATCTGAAGTCATTACCTCCTCAGGAGACAATGCCTCAAAAAGTAGGCACTATGAGAGATGTTTCCTGGCAAAAATGTTTTTAGATCATGACAGTTCTTTCCCATTCTTGAGCTGTTTCAGCTGAGCGAAGTCTGAACAAGTACTTATGTATGTTTAAAAAAAATGAGTGCTATCACCTTTCCTGGTGAGCTTCCTTGTCTGCTTTAGTGGGCTTTTCTTTTTCTCAAAGTATCATCATTTCATGCAAGATGCACCAGAATGGGTTAGTATAAGATAAAATTTCCTTAAGATAAGTAGGCACCTCCTGAGATATTTAAAGATCTCAGGTCTGCATTATATGAGAAAATGCTTTCCAAAAACATTTTGAAGTTTCACTCAGAATAATCTCCCTTGAATGCTTTATGCTGCCATTCACATCCAGAAGGAAACTTGAGCAATGTAAGAAAACAGGAGGAACAATCATTGTTTCAAGCAAAGAGTCTTAATGTTCATGAAATTAAAGAAATTCCAAACCCAATTAAGAAGTCTAGATTATAAAACCTAGTAAGTAAAGACTTGACATAGCGATAAATCTTTGCAAATTTGTAGAGGTGTCTGCTTTGAAATAGATATTGACCCCACCCCTGCCATATTACTGGCATTTCCATACACAGCTTAGGAGCACCTCCTGGACAGCAGTCAGCAGAGTAAGACACAGGACTTTTCTGGGATGTTCCCTGAACAAAGCATAACACAGTCCATTAAAGTCTAGTATTAGGAAGAGCCTTTAGCAGGTCACATCATGGAATCAAGCTTTTCCCAAAATAAATTTTAGGTCCTTTTAAGAAAAAAGACCAAGTTATTTTACACAGTGTATCAGTCTATGTGCTCTCCTTCCAAGCCCCCAGAGAGGAGTTTTTGACAGCACAAGAGGAAATTTGTACAAACTGAAATATAGGGGGATCCCTCTGAACATCAGGAAACACTTTTTCTATTGTGAGGGTGACCAAGCACTGGCTGAGGTTGCCAGGGGTGATGGAGTCCCTATCCTTGGAGACATTCAAAAGCTGACTGGACATGGTCCTGGGTGCCATGGTTTAAGTCCAGCCAGTAACTCAGAACCACACAGCCATTCGCTCACCACCCACACACACCTCCCTTCCGGGTGGATGGAGAGGACAATCAAAAGAATGTAAACCCCGCTGGTTAAGATAAGAACAGTCCAATAACTAAAGTATAATATAAAATCACTACTACCAATAGTAATGATTAGGGAAATAACAAGGGGAGAGAATATAAAACTAAAATGGGAAAAGAAAACAATAAACACAAGTGATGCACAATACAACTGCTCAACACCCAGCAAATGATATCCAGCCCAACACCAAGCAGCAATCAGTCCTTTCCAGGTAACTCCGTATGTCGTGCTGTGGTATGGTACACACTTTTGCTTAGTTTGGGTGAGGTGTCCTCTCTCTGCTTCCTCATGGCTTCCTGTGCCCCTCCTCACTGGCAGAGCACGAGACAGAAAAAGTCCTTGATCAGAGTAAGTGCTACTTAGCAACAACCAAAAACATCCATGTGTTATCATCATTGTTCTCAGACTAAAGCCAAAACACAGCACTACACCAGCTACTAGGAAGGAGAAAAACAACTTACAGGTGAAAACAGGACATTGGGCAACTGGCTCTAAGTGGCCAGTTGAGCAAAGGGGTCAGACCTCATGGCCTCCAGAAGTCCCTTCCAACCTCAGCCATTCTGTGATTCTTTTTTTACTGTTTTTGGGGCAGTCCCTATGGCTGTAGTTTACCTGGAGGCAACCTGACTTCCATTCCTAGATCCTAAAACTTTGTGCAGAGGATATAAGCCTTTACGGAGCCTGTAATTTTCCAGTCTTAGCACTTTGAAAGCCCAGGGTTCAGGCCACGAAAGAATAAACACTTATTTTCATGTAAAAGACAGGCTGAAACCCTGAAGGCTTAGTAAGTAGCAAAAGAGAAATTTCAACTCATCATTTGTTTCTGAAGGATCTGGTTGGAGTCAATAACTTCTCTTCAGCTCTTCCTGTGAGAAATGACAAATTCCGAAGTCTGAATTTTTACTGATATTTAACTTACATATTTAAAAATAAGGTTTGCTAGTGTCTGCCTATGGAAGCTTGAATCAATCAATGCTTCACTGGCTTAGGTCTTAATTGCTTTCAGGTTCGTGAAGTCTGCAGGCTGAAGATTCAAGCAGTCAGGCCTTCTGACCCTTCTTTCAAGTCTCACTGTTCAAAGACAGTAAAGGTCCCAGGAAAGTAAGTAGCTTCATTCAGAGCAGAACACTACCCACTCTTTCAGCAATTTTGCTTTAACTGCTTTCATGCAACACCTCTGACATCTTGAAAATGTACTTCCCTGAGCCTTTTAATTATTGATGCGAAAACTGAAGTAGTTCTCCTCCCAGTAAGCTATTTTTTGTTGCAAAACATGAGACAGAAAAGTGATTAAGGCCCATTTCTGTGGCCAGCCAATAGAAAGCATGGATCAAGATGTTCCAGATAGCACCAGAGCTTGCTTAGTCTAAGAAAAGTTCATATATGCATCAGATGCAAGGAAACAGTCATCTCCCTATCTAGCTGGGGTCCCCTGCCAAGGCTGAGTTGCTAGACAAAGAAGCACAACTACAGAGACAAGTGGCCTGAAGGAAGGTACTTTTCCAGCTGAAGACCAAAATTCTCAGTAGCTAAGGAGGAGGGAGGAGGATGCATGGGCAAAGTTTCAGCAGCAGCATATACTTCCACTTGACAGTATGTGCATAGACAGGCCTGTCTTCATGGAACTGAATGTGTTTAGAATAGTTCAGCATATTTCTCACAAATATAGGTTAGTCTGCAAAGAATGACATTTAGTGAGAGAAACAATTACTATTTCACGTACAAAATGAGAAGGAAACATTATTCAGTAACTGTGTGAGAAAACGAATCATATTTGTGTCTTTTATAGGCAATTATGCAGAAGTGTCAGTAAAAAATTTTATTTTAACTTGCGCTGACACACAATTTCAATAGGCATCTTTATTAAACAAAATATGCATAACAGATCAATGTGAAGTTAATTTTATTTTAATTAAAACTCTCTTCATATTTATTATGAAACCCAGCTCCCATTCACTACAGCCCTTTTGTTCTCAGTGACTCAGTATGTCATCTAAGAAAGGGAATATCATCAGCCAGGAGCTCACAGATCAAGGATGTCTGCTAATAGAACAGTACTTCTTTGGGCTGAATACTTAAGAGACTTGAAGTTTCTTAAAGTTTTCTCAAGGCTAAAGTATGTCCAGTCATAGGACCCATGATGATGCCAGCTGCACTTCTTCGCTGTTGTTGGAGAATGCCACTTTGAAGTGCTTAAGTAAAGACACAAGATTAAAACATCCCACTGTTGCAGCAGTTGTGCTTTGGGGTAGAGGAAGGCAGGGACAGCCTACTTTTCTACCCACATGACAATACTACACAGTTCTCATCCTCAGCAATAAGAGAGATCCCTGGGTCACCTTTTCATTACGAGGTCACATCAAAAAATGAGATACTGGTCTAAATCCATTTGTGAACCAATGCTCTTTACCTAAAGCTACTAAGATTAAACAGTATGCACTGCTCCTGGTTATTTTGGTAGCCCTTCTAGTTTCAGCTACAAAATCCAGCAAAGAGCTGGGAGTGGGGCAGCTAATTTAATTGATAGAGTAGGATTCTTTTCATAAGCAGAGGGTAACTCCAGGTCTCACTCAATACTACCTGTGTTTTTAATGATACAAGTTTTCAGGAAGTACTGTTCCCCATGTACACACAACCAACCCAGGTATGCTTTCCCAAGTCACCCTCCAGTTAATCTCTCTAGTTTCAGGTCTTCTCTCACTCACTAGTTGATTGAAGAGAATAAACGCAGTAATCCCTAGTCCCACTTTCCAACACAGCCTGACTTTCAGGCAGCTCTCCAGGCCACCCCACAGCTTCTTCACCCTCCTCTGCTTTCCTCTTCTCACCATGTCACACATTCTCTTCACTAGCTACCATCTGCCAGTTACTAAACACCACTTCTGCCTCATTACAGCTACTGATTCACCCACTGGACTCAGTGGCTCCTCAAATAATATCACTTCCCTAGTACAAGTAGAGCTTGTGGCATCTCCTTTTAAACGTCTGTCATTATTTTCAACATTCTATCTCCTTTGTGTAAGAGAGTTATAACTAGTTACACTGAGTTGCGGACTGAAGGTCTCTTACTGTTGCCCTTACAGCAGGCAATTTAAAGATCAGAATTATCAAGTAATTTGACATCTCTAAATGGCACACTGAGCTCTGCAAGTAAAAGTAAATGAAGCATTAAGCTACCCACAAAAGCCTTTCATTTTCTTACAACAAAGAATTATTTGACTGTATTAGACCAAATGAAGTAATTTTATTGACAGATCTAGAACCTTCCAGGTGACTGGCAGAACACCCCTCAGTGAAGACCTACGATAAGCTGCTGCAACAATTAAATACCCCAGGGGAAAAAAAAAAGGAAGAACTAATTAAAAAACAGAATAGATAATTTTTGTGATTATTTCCTGAGTCTTGTGTCTGGGTGTGCACTCAAAGACTAGCAGGAATGAAATCTGCTGTACACATATATTACTGATTACTTAATTTTTATATGAGGTAATGCCCAGACCTTTTAAATGTCTTGAGGTCCCAAGATTCATTTTTCAAAATGAGGAAGTGAGACAACCTTTAGCAGCTGTTTTATTTTCCAATAAAAAAGCCTTCTAAAGTACCAAAAGAGCTCAACTTGCAAAAGGGTCAAAATTGTTATAACTTTCCTTTAACCCACAGAAAAGGGAATAACTACAGTTTGCAGTAAATGGTTAATTCAGATGTTTGTCTTTGATTCTGCTGTTGCTTTCCTGATTCTCCTAGGACTGTCAGGCAATTTCTACTCAACCTCCAGCAATGTGAAACTCATCAGTGTCAGATTACCTGAAAAACACTGTGTAAGAGCCCGTATTTCCTTCTAGCATCCCCCAATCCTTAGAAAAACCTCCAAAACTAGTAGAAATCATCATAGTCTCTGTCTTTCTCCCAGGCTCAGCGTTGCACAGAGGTTTCTTGGGCAAACTGTGGTGCAAAGAGCAGCTGTATCTATTGCACCCTGAGTTACTGATTTTAACTGTTTTCCTGCTGCAGATGCTCTGGAGCTGTCTTTGGTCCCAGCAAATCTCTGGTTTGCTGAACCATCAGTTTTCTCTTCATCTTCAACCACTGCATTGTTTCTCATGGTTGTGTCCATACTTGATGTGTTTGGTCCTAGATGCAAAAGAGGAGTCTCCTGGGATAGACAGCTTTAGCCCAGACCATAGCAGGCTGGGTGAAGACCAGAGAGACACAGATCAACCAGAACTAAAGAGGCTTATTTCTTTGTGCAGTGATGTCTCCTGTGCATTGCCATTGTGTCAGAGAGACTGAACAGGTATTAAACCTCCCTCCACCATTGGGTGGTCCAGAAAGGTTGAGTCAGGGGGTGAATATGTGCACTCTCTAGAATACAATAAAGAGTGGGCTCATGCTGCTGCCTCACTGGGAGCATTTTTCATGGCTTCTTCCAGTCTGTCTGTAGAGTGTGCTTTAAGAAGATTAACATAATTGGCACTTATTTGGGGGAAAGGAAAGATAGAGGACAACAGCAACATTCACTTCCACACTGTGGTGATAAATGTCCCATTTCTTTAGTAGGTTACACATTTTTAGAACTTCTCCACCTCTGCTCTTGACTAAATTTCTTCTCTGTCCTTCATCTACATAATGGCTAGGGTTCAAAGAGGTAATCTAGCTCCTTTTGCTTGATAGCTTATTACAGAGTGCTAGTAAGAAAACTGTTTTGTCCATAAATTTCTTCTCAGGTTTATGGTTTGCAACTGGAAGATCAGTTTTCCATATGTGGCAAATACAAAAGATAATTATTTTCCTTGTATGTTACATTCTTTTTTTTTTTTAAGAAGAAGAAACAAGTTTTCCCCTCTCTCTATCACTGTTTGAAAACAATATGTACAACTTGACCTTTACCAGCAGACAGCTGATATCTAATGCTGTTCCATCATTAGGAAATATGTAATTCTGAAAATCAAAACTGTATCTCCAAAAGATAGCCACAGTATTAGCCCTGCTGGGCACTGGGAGAACTCTCAGGGAAAAAACATTTGAGATAATGTCAAAGGTACTTCATATATTAATAGTCACCCTTTCAATAGCAACTTACTAATTCCTGTTTTCACTGGTCAATCAGAAATACACTTAGAATCAGGAAGATAAAAATTACGCAGTAACAAATACGACAAATTATGGAGAAAAATTCCTTCTCCTTTACTCAGTGGAAAACTCATGGTGATTGAGAAGGCTCAATAAAGTGTAGGTTGATTAGAGTGATGTATGTGTAAAGTCTTAATAAAAGATGAGCTGCTACACACTGCATAACTACAGGTTGTGCGTACAGTTATAGGCATGCACTAATGAACATATAAGGGATTGTACTGTACAGATTCAGCTACAGAATTTAGCTACAAGTTCTTCTAAGACCACAGACCAACAGGCTGTTTGCAACTCTATGTAATGCTTTCTATGGGTAAATCTCAAAATTCATTGATGACGTATACCATTTATACATGCCTTATATTTACAAATTAAATCAAGTATTAAGTGATTCTTAATATGCCATGTTGCAAAGTGTGATCAATACAACGATACTTTGCTTTTATGCCTATGTAGGAAGCTGAACATAGGATGCTCATAGTCACATGATAAAATAACTTTCTGTCGGGAACAAGTAAATAATGGCCTAATTTGAAAATCATCAAAGCTAAGAAATGCAATGGAACAAAGCTTTCAGGAAAAAAGTACAAAAATATAAACAGGAATAAATAAACTCTTTACTGTAAAACCCAAAAATTTTGAAAAGCTACCTTCTGTTCATGCAAAAAAGCAAATAATTGCGCATAGCAAACCAATATGCAAAATCCAGAAGTAGGTCATGGTTTTTACTAAGAAGGTAGAAAGCTAAATGTAGTAAATAAATTATTTACAATAAATAATCTACCTGCTAAAGCCCTTGTAACAATTTTATTGATTACTCCTGTGGAACTATGGATGTCACTAAAAGGAGGGTCTTGGAAGCAGACTTGGAAGTTGCTGCGACTTGCAGACTACTGTGGTGAGTTTTTTAAATGAACTTTTTTTCTTTCTTTTTTTTTGCTTTCATAAAGTATGACAGGGACTGCTTCCAGAAGAAAAACTACAGAAGAAAATATGTACAATAAATCACCAACCCATAAATGCTATAGACAGTATTTTAGCATCCTGGTTGACAGCATTTTTCTTGGGTTTAGCTACAGTTAGGTTGGGTTTTTTTTTGTATAAGAAAAATGTATTTTTTTTTTCAAATATTTAAGTTGGAAGATGCTTATAATATGTTCATAAAACCTTTTCAATTTTTTTAAACCTGTATTTTTCACACTGAAGCAAACAAAAATATGAACAATTTTTAACAACTCAGTATGCAAAATTTTTACAAACTAGTAAAATTAGAGATAAAAATGATGAAGTTTCATTATTGCCAGGGAACCAAAAGAGAGGTAGATTTGGTTTTTAATGATTGAACCAATATTTACCAACTACAAGTTATAAAACTGGGCATCAAAATTCAGACATCAAAACACAAATGGGAGAAATGGAAATGGAGGGAGCATCTTTGGCAGGGTAGGGAAGGACATAGGACACAAAAGAAGTGGACAGTACAGCACATTTATATTTGGAAATTCTTCCTAAAAATATCTGTAACTGAGTAGCTTCTCTTCTGTCTCCCATCACTGTTTAAGAGGTTATTGATGTGTGTTGGGTATTTACCAGGGTTTCCTCAGACACCTGATGAATCACAAGCAGCACCAAAATAAATATGCTAGTGGGAGGCTGTCCCCACTAATATAAACCCTAACCCCAGCAATGTTTCAGTGCTTCAAGCGTTCCTCCTCCATGCAACCAGTCCCAGGCGTTTTGTTCAATGACCAATCCTCCTTTCCAGCTGTTGGACCTAATTATGAGGACATTTTAGCAGAGGGCTTAAGCAGCACAACTGTATAAATAGATAGTCTTCCTTTAATAAGATGTCTAGTTGGATGATTTTAGTCTTACATAGTTTACATTGCGTACAGGGTTGTGACTTAAAGTAGGATATTTCATACTATGGCATTCAGGGCTCAGAGGCGTCTTGCGCCATAAGTTTTTTTAAGGCTGAATGTTGGACACAGCTCTCAGCTGCAGCACATGAGTCTTTCCTCCTGTACCACAGAACCCAGGCAAAACAAAGAGCCTGGAAGCTCAAGGCAGCAGGAGCAGCTTCCTCTCTTGCATGAATTGAATGAAAGAAACTAATAAAAGGATAATACAAAGGAAGATAAATAAGCAAGGTGCTTTCCAGAGTAAGTCATGAATGACTTGTCTAGAGTTAAAAAAACACCAACTGAAAGGCTTAGAAGCAAAGAGAAGAGAACCAATGGGAAGGAAGTAAAAAAAAGATGAGCAGGTGAGAGGAGAAGGAACAGAGATTTTGTTGCTGGGATTGGCTGCCTCCTTGAAATCTGAGCTACAAAGGGAAAAAAGGGAACTACTTTTATTCTTCTGCACTAATGATACATACGTGACTTGTCAGAAAAAAAGGAACAACATCCTCTCCAAACTCAGGAATTTTGACTCACAGATTTTATTCTATCAAAGAACAGTATCTCTTTCCTAGGGACTGAGGAATTTGCTTCTTTTGGTGCCAAGCACCCTATGAAAACTGTTGCGTATCATCCATATTTTACAAACGTATTTGCATTCTTCTTGCAATTTCTAAATAAGGAAACAAAAAATCCTGTAGGTGAAGTATGTCTGTCTGACATGATAATGTTGCCTGCATTTAAACCTTTGGACTACTTGGGAAATAGAAGTCACTAATGCCTTAGTGTTGATTTTTACTTCTCAGTTTTATGGAGCTAACTGAGAGCAGTCTCCTATCTACTTGAAATGAAACAGCACTTACAGGCATGGGAACAGAATCCACACAAGATCTGGTTTTAGCTACAGGATTTGCAAAATGCCATACTTTAAAAAAAAAAAAAAAAGGCTGCCTTTTATCATGTTCAGGGTGTGAAGAACAGAGATTTATCACAATAGAGTTGCTTTCACATGAGGAATTAGCCCTATGTACTGACTGAGAAGAACCAGGCACCTCTCAGTTTAATGGCTAGCCTGAAGCCAAGGGAGGAAGAGATTCAGAGAACAGCAGGCTGCCAGGAGCAAGGACGCATTCGATTTCGGGCAATTGGATGATAGCAGAAATTCAATGTCGTCATGGCTTAAACCCAGTCAGCAACTCAGCCACAAAGCCCTCACTCACTCCCCCTTCTTCCTTCCCCCCAGCTCTTGGAGGCATGGGGAGGAGAATCGAAAGAATAGGAATTGCGTACACGGTGACCTGTACTACCTTAAGTGAAAAGGTAAATAAAGCTGAAGTAAAAGGAAGAAAGCCCCAAGGCAGGCTTTGAAACACTGAAGTCATCAATGCATCAATTCAAGGCATTTTAATTACTTTGGACATTAGCTTTCAGAGCTCACTGAAATCAAACAGCAGGGAAGGATCACCTTTCAGGGGGCAGAGTGTTCCGGAAAGTTTTCATGCACCCTGGAGTATTGTTAAATTTATGTTTTCCCAAACAAGTTTATGGCAATAATAAGAATAGCTGGAAGAGATGCTGAGCAGCAAGCAGAGTACAAAGGACATAAACATTAGAACAGAACATAGTACAGTGAGAGTCAGCACATTATCTCAGCTTCATACTAATAACACTGCTGTGAGATGTTTCCTGCCTGACTGACACTGTACATAGAATAAATCTAAGATTTCATATCAATTAGAGCAGGTGAGGGATGGGCATATGTTAGGCCTGGTTTAGGAGGTTCAGCCCTAAGTTTGCACATAACGGATCCCATTCTGTAACACAGTGAAAAACAAACCCAAATGTAGTATTATTTTTCTTTGTTTTGCCAAGGGCCTAGAGTAAAATTATAGGCTTAATGATTCAGCTAAAGGTAAGCAATGCCACAGGAAAGCTCCCAAGCAGACAATGCAGGCCCCCGTGGCAGAAGATGTGCAAAACCATTAGGGCATTTATGGAAACTGCTGAAAATACATAACTAGCATTTAGCAAGGGAAGGTTGAAATGATTGTGTCTCTCAGTGAGGTGGCTCCTTCCTTGAGAGGACTAAATATCCTATATATTTGAAATGATGTATGCCTAAAGTGAACTGCAATTAAACCGTGAAAACACCCAAACCAGAACTAGATGAAAATTCAGACCAAAGCCATTTCTTGAATGTTTGGGGAGATGGTGAACAGCAGCTTTTCCTTGCAGAAGAGTTCCCTTAACTTAAGAGAGGATGGAGGTGGGAGCTGCTGTAAGGCTGCAAGGAGCTGAGCACCGGCAGAGATCCAGGATCTTCAGGAGCAGTGCTTGTGACAGAGAAGTGGAGCAGCCAGGGGCTCACAGATTGAAAGAAAGGCAAGGAATTAATCTGCCTTTGCAATGGTGTCAGGGCATCCACCTGTGGTCACTGTGTATCTGGCCAGACTGCCTCTCTCCTAAGATGGATCTGTGGCTCAAGCTGATGAGAGAGAAGTGGGAGGTTTGTGCCAAGGCAGAAGCTGGGACTCGGCTTGCTGGTCCATGACTATCTGCACTAGGATATGTGAACTGCACCTCTGCTGTGGGGACAGAGCTTCTCCTGCAAGAGACACCAAAAGCTGCAGGCAGAAAACTGATGTCTTTCATCTTCCCTCCTGAGAGTGGATAGGACACACAAAAGCTTTGTGGCACTTATGGGAACCAGGACAGGCAAACAGGCAGGCCAGGAAGGGCCATGACAGGCAAAGCCCTCTGGAGACATAAGGAGACAGGACCCTTATTCTGGGTCTCCAAGAAACAGGTCTCTTCCCACGAGACTGACCTTGCTGCAGCATGATTTTCTTCCTCAAGAACAGCAGCAGAAGGAAAATGTTTATGCAGTTGACTCTTCAACCCCTACATTCCAGCTCTGTCAATGCCTTGATAGCTCAACTCCTGGTGCAGGAGAAGACAGAGCTATCAGAGAGAGGAAGCCTACAACACGGGAAAGAAATGATAACAGAAGGTGCAGTAATCTCAGTCATCTCACTCCCCTGTTCATTTTTCCTGAAAAAAACTCTTTTCATTCCACTGTGACAAGCAGGACAACTCCAGTGTGGCTGGGGTGGAGAACTGGTGACGCACAGGGAAGATAGTAGCTCCTCAGTATATATCTCAATCAAGACCCCATTTCATATTGCACATAAATGCATGATAACTTCAGTTTGTACCAAAATGCTCAGGCTGATGGTCCATCTTGGAACCTAAGCCACAATTCAGATAGCTCTGCAAACCTCTGCTGCTGAAGAATATTTCTAAATGCCCTCCAAAGTGGGCATCCTCACTCCCCAGCACTGCCGCAGGAAGCAGCCAAGCGTGCAGGGACATCCAGCTACAAGCAACAATGCAAAGCTGCTGTCTTACATGGCACTGCTGCCAGAGTATGTTTAATTCTAATGGACCTTCATGTCCCATCCTTACAGCACTGATTAGAGATGTTACGCTTTACAGTTTCGTTATCTTGCTCTGCATAACAGGCACTGAAATAAGCTGAGAGAAAACTGATGCAGACACAGATAATGGAGGATTTGTATATGTGGTCAAATAAATAAGCCCTATCCAACATAAGCAATAAACAGATATATGTTTCTGGTTTTCTTTTATTACCTTTGCCAAGGTGGAAAACAACATTTCAAATGTCCTCTTACTGTAGAAATCAGTATCTTTGAAATTACCTAAGACTGACATTTTCTGGAACATGCTGCACGCTGTACGTTAGTCATAGATTTCTGTTTATACCAATTCAACATTCATGAACAAAAAGTGTGCCTGAAAGGAAGATTTCTTAAATAATTTGGCTAACACACAGATAATTCATGTTGCTCCTTTAATTCTGCAGAACCATAGTGAATCTGTGTGTGCAAGTCAGGAACAATGACAAAACCATGGATGAAAAGCAAAGAGTAAATGTTATTTTCATTACCTTCCCAACCAGAGGATTTCTGCAGCAGCATGCAGGCAGAGGCGCACAGGTGGGGAATACAGCTCAGTCCATGCTAGGGGATCCCCAGTTGGATCCCTCAGCCCTGGCTGCCAGGCAGCATTTGCCCTTCCTTACCCAGGCTTTCCCTGAGGCACCTGCTCGTGACTGAGGGGCTCAGCTATGCCCTGCAGTGGGCCTGTTGGAGCTGCCTGGGACTGCCTGTGTCTGGCACCGGGCAGCACTGGCCACTGCACACAGGGCATGCCTGGGCAGCGTCTCACTCCTGCTGGTGCTGACAGCGCATGGGCACCTGCACCCGGCGCATGCTGATGTGCTGCAGGTGCTTGGTTTGTGACATGGAACAGGGTATCAGCCAGGCAGAACTGTGCCATCACACCCCACGCTCTCCTCTTTCTGGGGTTAACATAATTCATAGAAGCATGAAATGGTTTGGGTTGGAAGAGACCTTAAAAATGTCATGCAGTTCCAACCCCCCTGCCATGGGCAGGGACATCTTTTACTAGAGCAGGTTGCACAAAGCCCCATCCAGCCTGGCCTTGAAATTCTCCACAGCTCAAGAATACACCTCATGCCTTTGATCCAATGGCATTTTTTTTTTTTTGTTTTCTATAACCCTACTCAAACTCCAGCAAAGACCATCTTTTACTTTAAGGAAAACAAAATGTGCATAAGCAGTACGTGATCTGACTCCACTTAGCTTCTGTATGCAGTGTATGCCTATTAATGAAGTATTAAGGACCTTGGATCCAAGGCTAGCCATGCCTTGGTACGAATATGTAAGCACGAAGGGATACGAAAGCATGAAGAAAATGGGTCCATGGTCATGGAATTTATGCTGCTGGGAGAAATTTTTTAAAATAATTATATATTTACAATCTATAACATATCTACAGCAAAAGTTTTTAAAAACTGTAAAAGCACACGAAGTCTCTGTTAGCAAATTAACTACTTCAGAAGAAATGACAAGCAAAATTTATTCAAAATAGAAGACAATAATTTAGGTGGCATTTTGTCTTTCCCATTTTAATATCATTCCCAAATAAATCCCGTATGTTTTTTTTCTCTCTCTGCAAGTGGCAGTTTTCTCTAGAACCTGCTACAGAAGGTTTCACTGCTGACTTCAGTGAAAGGAAATCGTTGTTTCTGAAGAAACCATCAATTTAACTTCCTACAGGTTTCAACAGATAAAAGCATTCACAGGCACTCATACTTTTTATCCTCAAAAATATGCAAAAATGAAAATACCAAGCCCATATCTGTACATTATATGAGTAATCAATGGAAACCTCTAAAGCAAAATAAGACAACATTAATGCAACAGAGTATAAATATAAATGAAATGCTATACAAGGGGCAGAAGCCACAAACTGCTCTAGAGAAATGAGAGGGGGATGCCTCATCATCTCAGGCATAGCAGTTAAGAAATATTACTATGCAAACCTAATGTCTTAATGGCATTATTGAGGTAATGCTTTAAAAGGTACAAGTGCAGCAGGTACATGTCTGTTACCAAACTCTGTCAAAAAAGTTTAATTACAGAAAATAAATTATTTTAAGAAGTTTTATCTAGTGCCAATTTTTTTACACACACTTAAGGAAATCAGGTGACAAAATACATTTTATGGACAAAAATAGTTTCTCTTTCACCAAGTTTAAGAAGCAGGACAGTAAAAATAATAACCACTGAACTAATCTGAACAAAGCCAGTTCAGATACAGACAACTTGGAAAAAGCAATCTGACCCAAACCCGTCTTTAGGTCAGCTTGGGTTCTAGTGCCACCTGCTGAAATAACAGCATTTACCCACTTGTAACCACAGGTAATACACAATTTAAATTAATCCATTGCATTACTGGGCAATACATGAAGAAAGGTCACAAAGAAGATGAGATGCTTGAGTAATCTAAGTGCACATCAAGAGTGCCATACACTGAACCTAGTAAATTGAGAACCTTCTCTTGAATGATGTCAACATGCTCTGAAGGGCAATAGTCATCCAAACTTGATCTGCAACAAGGAATTGAAAAAAGCATAAGAGAGTACAGGTATCATCACCATGACCACATTTTGTAATCTAATGCTCTGCATCGAGGCTGAAGCTACTTTCAAACTGAGATGAGTTCTGCCTCACAGTCACTTCAAAGCATAGAGCTCCTCCTCAATACTTTCAGTGGTAACAGTTTGCAAGTTTAATATAAAGTCTGTAGCAGACCAGGAATGTGACCTATTCATCCTTGCAATTCTACTCTCTTCCTCACTCTGACACAGAACATGTTGGCAGTCAAAGTTCAAACAAATGATCTATTAAAGGACTGGTGAAAAGTTAAGATCAAAAAATTCTAATGCTATTAGTAAAATAGGCAGGAAAACTTGGGGGGAAAAAATCTTCACAATCCTTAGGATAATAACATTATTTACAGTTTCTATTAATGAAGTGCAAACAGCAAAAAAGCAGAGCTGACATTTCTTGGGGTTTATGTCTGTCAAGATCTACATACATGATTCTGCTTTCTCTGCAAGAGTCGATGATAACCCTGCAGCTGGCACAGGAAATACAGCTTTCTTTTATTGCAGCTGTTAGCCATACTAAATCTTGTTGACATGAAAAATTTCATGTCAGCTTCTGCTATTGTTGCCTTCCCTTTAAGGGCACACTTACTATTTCTGAAGTGATTAAATTACAATTTGTTAGCAGATACCCTGCTGTTTTCAAATTAAGTTTTCCCAGGATAGATCCCTGGCTATCCCAGGTCCCCAGCCTCAAACCCCATCCTGTTCTCCCAAACAAAAGCAAACTTTTACCTCACAAAGCTTTACTAGAGCTTTCTAGAATATAAATTTCTTTCAGCCTAACAGATGAAAGCCGCTTCCATCAAAATTCTACCAAAACCAAAAATCCTATCTGTAGTACAATAAGCCTTCAAGCAATAGAATAAAGAATGTGTGATTTCAACCATGCAAGCTTGCCCAAGCTAGCTCTGCTCTAACTAGCACAAGCAATACAAGTAGTGGAGAAGTATGAATCTCAGTGACAGCTATCAATCTCAGCACACTCAAGGCCTCCCCACAGGCTTTGTACAGCCTGTGCTGAAGCTGATTAAGTCATCATGGTTTTACTGCTTTTGCAATCTGTGCTAGCTATTGTAAATCCCACTAAAACTGCCTGTCAGCACAGAACCTTCCCTTAGCTGTGCATACACTATCAATGCTTTATGTCAAATTGACAACTTTATCAGATATCAATTTTCACTATACTGTAAGGTTTCCATTTTAAGACAGAAGATGTGCCAACCATTGCTATATTGATAAAATCATTTAGCTATGTAAGCATAGTCTGAGAGTTTTAAAGTAGAAGTGTCTTCATAGTCTTACCGAGCAATTGTCACAAGCGTGGGCTTAGGTGTATCTTTTAGTAGAATTTTAATGGATTTTATGAGGCCTTCGATCTCCTCTTCAGTGCTAACATGGTGAGGAAGCTCCACATAATCACAGGTCAGACCAGCCTGATGGACCTACATGCAAATTAAACAGAGAACTAATTTCTGATGATGAATTATTGATATAGGTTACCTGTCCAGAAAGCCTCTAAAATAACATCCCCAGCTTAGTAGGCAACTTACACCTCTCCAGGCAGTAAGAGCTGTTTTTTTCCCCACTTGTTCTTGGAACAAAAAGAATAAAATTAAAAGGTTATATGGATTGTTTCATAATCTTCAGTATGTTGTACCTCTCCTATGAATTCAGAGTATGCTGCAGTTCTTGAAAATGATAGGTCTGATCTTTTACAAACAGGCAACTTAAGTTCTATAAGGTGTATCAACACACTCTGGTAAAACGAAATCATCTTCACAGGAATCAGCCTGAGATGTCACAGCCCTGAGAGATCACATTCATGCCCTCTTAAATATAAACAATACTACTAGAATTTTAGAAGCTTGAAATAGAAAAGCTGGCCTAAGTAACAAGACACATAAAAAAAGGAAAACTACCAAAATCTTACAAATTCAATGTGAAAATGAAACAAAAAGCAAGCTTGAGCATGAAGCATGATCTTTCCTCTCCCTGTTGAAGCTATGCTTTTGAAACGTGTCTACTTTCTGGTCTTTTACCTAGACACCTACCATTTCATAGTCTGGGCTTTCCATCCTGGTTTTCAAACTGTGAACTAGTTGAACAAGTGGCTTCATTCTGGAGTTAAAACAAAACCAAAACTTCTTAGAGAAACAGCTGGAAACATATAATTACCTTAAGTGTAAAAGAGAGGGATGAAAAAAAAAAGGAAGAAAGGATTTGGCCTCGGACATGAAAATGAACTTTGCCCCTCTGTCATCTGGCACCTGAGAAAAGCGGAAATTATCAGTGCTATTGTAATGTTTCATCAGTTCAGGGTCTTTTTCGGAAAGACCCTATACTCATAACTGCCTCTAGTAAAGGCCTCTTTGTACTTCTTTAATGCAGACCTGGAAAGAAGCTGTTGTAACTCAAAGTCATATGAACTTGATAGAAAATGCTTGTGGTCACTGTAACACAGGTCTGGCAGTGACAGTTTCATCTGATGGGGAAAAAGTGTGATTTTCCTACGAACAGAAAGCTCGGACTTTTGTTGTTTCTTTTAAATTGAAAACACTTTGTTTAAAAGCATACTGGATGCTTCTGAGACATTTTGTGAACACCGTCACTCAGGTACAGCCCTTCATTCACTTCCATTTTTCCACAGAAAGCAAAACCTCTGTGAACCCCATAGAAGTCCTTCACTGTATCCTCCACAGTTTGATGCTTTTTTGAGACCTCTGTTTCACACAAATCTCCAAATTTTTAGTCACCAAACGTGCCTCCCTCCACAGGCAACAGAACTTGCATGAAGCTTTACAAGGCTGATCTTGGAAGGTTTACCATGGCACTGAAAACAACAGACTACCTTTCCTTTTATTTTGACTCTTTCTCCTCTAAAACTAAAGGAAAAACGGAAGCCTTGCATAGATCCTATCCAGCCTCTCTCCTTTTCTATTAGCAAAGCGCTGGGAAAAACTTCAGTTCCCAAAGTATTGTTCAGATTTTAAGACATTTAGAAACCTCTTACCCTGGATATGAAGCCCACTTCTGTAGCGTTTCTTCATCATCACTGTCACACAAATCTGCAAACGCTGCTTCCAGATCTTCTAGCTGATGAACACGGTTTTCAACACAATCCAGCAAGCCCTCCTTTATGGAAGCACATATAAAAGTATGTTAGGAAAAAATGAGAATGTCATGGCTTACCCTATGATTTAAATTCTGAAATTACTGATCTATTGGAAGTAGGGCATCAGAAACAACTGATTCATTACTACAGAACATCTTTTCAAATGAATAAGAACAAACACCTGAAGAAGCTGCCATACCTTCAGAACAGAACACCTGCATTTGCTCTGTCTTTCCCACAAAAATAAATAACTAAACAAAACCCACAGCTAAATTCTGGCAGAATACAACAGAGGGAGTAAAGAAACTGTATAAAAGTAATTACTGAATTTGGCTTTATATCACTTAAATGCTCAGATGAGTACAACCTTTACATTTTTATAATGAAAGGAGAAGTTAATTTTTTAAGTAAATAAAAGAAAGAATATTATTAAGTCAAATGCATTTTCAGGGAAAAGAAAAAAACGAAGAAAAACACAACAAATTATTTGATGCTTTGAGGCTGTATTAACTCTGTGTGCCTGCAAATACATGGAATTATATTAATGTCAGTTATTGCTCTGATCCTGCAAAGGTTTATGCCCTTTCTTAAAAAGTTCAGAACACATAACGATAGTCTTCTTGGAGTGAAGCTACATACATGAATACAGTTATATATGCAAACATTTGCAGAAAAAGATCCTATATAACATGTCAAATGAAAAGCAATATTTAGCATATTTGGTATTAAAAATACATCAGGGTATAAAAATTTTTAAAGGGCACACTGGAATAGAACATCACAATTCCTCTTCAGATTCTGCTGGCTACATCATATATCAGATGCTGATTCTTTTGGCCAGTGATGTCAACTTTGGGCTAATTTTTAAGAAGAGTTGAGGGCATCGACTGTTCATGAACTACAGATTTATGATCCTATCCTGGGGTATGAATAAGATACTTTTCTATAACACTACCAGTAACTAACCTTATAGACATGTCTGATCCCCCTCTATACTACATAAAACCCAAAACCAACCAACTGACCAAAACCAAACAATACATTATTATCTCATAGTATGATAGAAATGTATACCCAACTATAAAACCAGATTTTAAGAAACTAGACATCTAGGATATTTTCTGGACCTTTGAAAAACACAAAGCTTACACACTTTCTACCTTCAAACCCTTTAAATTGACTGTCTCACTATAAACCCATCCATGAATCTACTCTTGACTTGCTCAGTTCTATACCTATCCATTACTCACTGTCTGCTAACCATGTCAAGCTGTCTCCTTTAAATTTGTGGGGTTTTGTAAATAACTTATGTCCTGAAATCATACTTGGCACTTAAATCACAAATGTTTACCCTTTTTATGTTTAACTACCTTTTAAATAGGTTTTATTGCTGACTTAGAAATATGAAAATCAATTTGACAATCATCCATATATCTCGATTTCTTTACACACACATATTAACTAAGTTCATTTATCTGTAATAATTGTGTGTGTTGAATCTCCCTGTAATAATGCTTGGATGAGATTCTGAAAGCAAAGACAAGATCTTGTTTAGAAACTACTTGGTGTAATGACCATTAATATGGCTGTTGGCATGATCTGAATTCAGGGCAAAATGACTATTTGAGCAGCTACAGCAGACTTACATTTTCATGATTCAGAAGCACACAACACATAAAACAAATAATACGTTACAGAGTGTAACACCTTCCTTCCCACATATAAATAAATAGGTTTGAAAATAAAGTAAAACAAAAGAAACACACAAAAAGCCCCCAAACAGCCAACCAACAAAACAAAACAAAAACCAAAAAAGCTAGGAGGCTGGGGCTTTGAGCAGCATGGGCTAGAGAAAGGTGTCCTGCCCATGGTAGAGGGATTGGAACTAGATCCCATGATTCTATGAAACCATGCTATGATTCTATAAAAATACCAGTTAGACATCGTCAGACATTGAGCAGAGCTCTGAATATCAAGGAAGAGCAACTATGGCAGGGAAGGGGAAAGCTGTATGGAGAGACAAACAGGAAAAAACAAACCACCAAAACCAAACCAAACCAAACCAAAGCCTCACCAAACCAAAGCTCTGTTGAGACATAAAAAGAACAAGACTGCAGATGACTTACTATGTTTTAATTTCTTCCTTGTCAATTACCACTTGATTATGGAAATTAATTTTCACACTCATGATAAATATTTATGTAATTCACGTTTGACCAAAACGTTCAATAAGAAAGAATTCCTATGTTGCTGCTGATTAGCATTCAGCCTACTGCGTAGCTTAATTCAAGACCACTTCATTAAGCACTTTCACAGGTTCCTTCCTTCTTGTAACTCATTATTATTGGGTAAGTAAAAAGAATCTTACCCTCAAACATCCAACAAGGAAATACCATACCTCTGTCGCATTTCTATGAGGCTTCTTGAAACTGTACAACTCTTGCAAAAGCTCATATTCTGTCTTTAAGAAAGAAAAAATGAGTTAAAAAATTAGACTCCTCAAATGAGAAACAAAATCTTATAAGGTTTCCTTCTTCAAAAAAGAAAATTTAATCACCAAGATCATTCCTCTATGCTAGTATTGCAGATAGCTATCTATAAATGCAGGTGAGGAAGAGGTGGTCAAGCTTGAGAAAACAATACTTCATGGCTTCAGCTAAACATTTTGCAATTATTTAACTTCAAACCTGACTTCAACACCACAACTTTAAAAGCTAAGTATTTACAATCTGTTAGTTAAAAAGTCTCTGGTATTAATCATACATGCTGCTGACCTGAGGTCTCAATGAAATGCTGAGTAAAACTGAGATGGCAGATTTAGGCAGACAAAATCAACAGAAGAGTACGATCATAAAGGAAAACAGGACACGTAAAGGCTTCAGGGTAGTTGGATGAGTTCATAACTAAACTATTACAGGGGGTTGTCAGGCCTACTCCTTGATCATATTCAAGTTTAATTAAACAAGGATAAACAGATCTTGTTATTTAACAGCATTAAAAAGGTGAACACTCATTAATTTTTCAGAGCAGAGGCAGAAAGGAAGGGTAGACTATTCATTTTAGAACATTTTAGAAATACAAAGCATCTTCAGGACAACGTTTTGGATTTTAGACTTTTTTTGGTGTAGAAGACAATACTTTTCTGGAATGATGAACTATATGTGTTTTTCTGCTTTTCCTTGGATTCTCACATTTCAAGTGGTAATTTATTGATTTAGTGCAAATTTTTTAGAGTAATTTAGTGTAAATTTTTTGAGAATGGAATTATTGCAACTCAGAATAGGGGGAACACAGTTAAGAAATATGAACTACAAATGAAATCATTATATAAAAAAGATACACTGAGTGCTCTGTGCAAGTTCACTTCCAAAAGTGGCTCCTAGGACTGAGAACCTATCATAGCACAAAACAAATAAAAAAAGGCACAAGAAACAAAACACCCACCCCCTAAAAAAACAGTGAACCAAGCCCCCTAAGAAAACAATAAACCAACCCCCCCTCCCAAAACTCCTCCATTATTTCATTCTGAATGTATTTCAAGCCCTAAGAGTGGTATTGTCTTATATGGCAAGTCCCTCACGGTGCTTTCCCTGTACACTTCTCTACGTGATTCAGAACAACCAGCACTGCACACTGTCTGAAGATACTGTAGTCATAAAAACTGAATGTTAGAAGCTAACACAAGTCAAGGGAAACTGTATTTTCTTTTTCTGGTGAACAAGGATGCAGTAGCTTAGCTGTAACTCAAAGATGCCGTATGTTCTCTAGCATAGGCTGAAATGAAAACAATGTTAAAAACTAGATTTAAATGCTAAAATCATTAAGGATATTGCAGAAGAATTTGCAAACCTAAATGCCACACCCAGCTTTCAGGGCAGATTAGTTATTTCCTAAAAATCTTGTTCATGTCAGGAAAACTTCAACAGGAAGGTCAGGTAAGATATAAGGAAGAATTTCTTTACTGTGAGGATGGTGAGGCACTGGAACAGGCTGCCCAAGGAGGCTCTGAATGATCCATCCCTGTCGGTGTTCAAGGCCAGGTTGCATGGGGCTTTGAGCGACCCCGTCTAGTGAAAGGAGTCCCTGCCTATGGCAGGGGGATTGGAACTGGATGACCTTAAGGTCCTTTCTAACCAAACCACTCTATGATTCTATAAAACCTACTAACTGCTTTGCTCCTTTGAAGATCTATATATTCATGACTCTATACAGATGATCCACCTTCGCTGAGTTGCCAAGTTATAAATGAAATAGAAGGCAGAATATTAAGATCTAAGTGACCGCATCAGAGGCGACAGCTACTTGCTCATTCCTATAGTGAGCACTCCAGAAAAAGGAAATGAGCACTAACAGCCTCTCATCAAGACAAGCTATTACTCTTTGGATAACCAACACCACCATTCCTTTTGAAACACAGAAGCTTGCCAATAGCATGCTGTAGGAGGTAAAAAATCATACAATCTGGCATCCCCCCCCGAAAAAACTTGCGGGTATTTGGAACATTACCTTTGGAAACTCAAGCATAATTTATGTTCCAAGCAACAAGCAGAAGTGAGCCATATACATCTGAGCTTGAATATGCACTTGATACCGATTTCAAATGTAAGGATCTGCCCCATTAGGTTGTTGTAATTCTTGCAGCATACACTCCTTTAGAATGTCTCTCCTTCAAATATTAACTGTGAATCACGGAATCATGATCATCTGATCTGCTAATTTAGCTTAGATGAAAATTTCCCCATAGACACTGGTACTCTTTTGTGAATGGTGAGGCCTCTCCATTGTCATGCTTACCTGTGTGTACATTTCTTTGAATGGATTTTTAACTGAAAAAAAATCTAAGTCAATGTCTAAAACATATGCATCCCCTTTCTGCAGCACTTGGCAAACATCTTTAACAACATCCCTTATTGGGCTTTCACTGTTTCTTAGACAGCTTGAAGCTGAGCACCCTGACAAGGTTTCTCTCCTGTTCAGGTCACCCGTATTTTGCACTTCCTTTTTCTTCACATTTGGGTTATTGTAATGAAGGTCAGGAGCCACTGATGAAGAGGCAGAAGCAGTGCTTGCTGTGTCATCTGTATTTAGCTTCAGTCTCTTAGCAGATGCTACTTCGCAATTTTCTTCACAGCTGCCTGATGCTTCAGTAGGATTGATGAGAATGACGTGCAAATTCAAAGGCTTCTGGTTTTCCAGCTGATCAGCAGGGACATAAAGACCATCACTTAAAAAGTAATTATCTGTACCTGTAACCCTACAATTGACAATAACTCACAGTTAATATACATCTTTGCAAAGAACTAGGAAAAAAAGCGTGTACACTTTAGGGCTACTGAGAAGAACTAATAGATGCTTGATAAGTAACAAAAGCAATAAAACTGTACACAAAATTAGTTATTTTAATCTGAAGTTTTTTAAGTTGAAGGCTTTTCTACTTCTACTTCTTTATTGCTCAATAAATATATTAAAATATCACTCTGTATTTTTTAGGATAGCCTTGCAAAGTTTTGATGAATAAGATTCTACATTATGTGCTGCTAAGATTAATTTGCCACTGAATTGCATTTTAAAGACACAATCCATAATTTAATAAGACACTGTCAATATACAGCATATAACTTTTCAAAGCTATGATATTTCGTGTTGGATTGCCTAATTTTTAAGGAAAATTCTGCTACATGTGTTTGAGAAGTACCCTGAAAGCCACTGATAGTGATTTAGTAAAAGCAAAATATTATGAATTTTGAATTGATAGCACTTAACATTTTTTTACCACGAATACAGATTCCATATTTTAAGTGGGGGCAGCTGGTAACTTGAGGGTGAATAGATACATGTCAATGGAATCTACTTAAAAACACAAAACAACCAACCAAACAAAAGCAGCACTGTTAAAAATGTCTGCTTACAGTGAAAATTGAAAGAACTTACATTTCCAAGCCACATTTCAGTGCACTAAACTTCAAGCATCATAAATCCAGTTTTAAAAGTAAGCTAAAGTGTGAACTTCCGCTTACTTGTGTTAAGGCCTCATTTCATTACTAGGTACAACTATCAATAAACAAAGACAAACAATTTCTTAAGCAGAAGGAATTTGAAGCTTAGTTCCCCAGTGTCTCGTGGTTAGATTATCCTGAGCTTGCTAAAATGAGAATATCTATTGCCTATCCAGCCACTTGTTGTCAACAAAACTTTTAGAGAGCCAGCATTTCTGAGGACTCTTTCCCTTTCTTCCTTCATGATTTTACGAAGCCTAGAACGTAAAGAAAAGGAGCCTGACCATGTTCAAAAGGCAGCTTAAAATGTTGTTTTCAAGACGGCTATAGTGACCAGAGGATCTGTGGGAGATCTATGCAGCCATCATAACGTATTTCTACATGTGTGCTAGTTCTCCTGGTTAAATGCAACTGAAAGCACCATTTTTATCTTATTATTTATGTTTACTTTAGGCCTCAGATTCAGAACTGTAGAGCTTTAGTGTTTTATTTAAGGTGGCAAACCAAAGCATTTTTCTGCTTTCTTCTGTTAAACGTGCTTCAGAAGATTTATTCCCACACACTATTTGTACATGCCTGTTCAACCTGTACAAAAGCACAATGCAGTGAATATAGCGAATGTGAAATTGTCATGGACTACATGAATCCCACAGGTTGGCATTTGAATCACAGATTGACTAAGACTGGAAGAGAAATCTGGAAGTCTCTAATCAATCATCTGATCAAAGCAGAACTAACTTCAAAGCTACATGAGGCTGCCCAAGGCCCAGTCCAGTGAAGCTTTGACTTTATCAAAGAATGGAGAATTCACCACCTGCCTGTGTATATGATTCAGTGCTTAACTAGTAGTCTAACTTCAAAACAAAATATCTAGAAAACAAACAAAAAAACTCAAGCCCACACCAGAAAAATAGAACCATGGATGATGCCAAACGAAAATTTTGCTAGCAAGATCAAAGACTAAACAGACAGAAGCTGAACTGTTTTTTGCCATCCCTGCCCCCCCAAAAAAACAGAAAAAAGGGTTAAAAAAAAGGAAAAACTTATGTGCATTAAATGCCCAGATGCTCAGTTTTGTCGCAATGAAGATGAAAAACTTTGTCCTGACTGGTATATTTAGGTTCTATTTAGAAAATCAAATCAAAGTTATCTTTCATCTTCTGTCCAGTGCTTTGTTTTCTACTGAACACAAATCTCGGAACTTCAAGGGTCAGTCAGTCCTACTGCATTTAACCATGTAAGCACACCCTGAAGAGAAACTTATCAAACGAACTAGATGAACATAGCTGGATATGAGTACAGAATCAAAGGAGAGCAAGTGATTTTTTTCTCACACAGCCCAAATGTGACTCCCTTGCCTGTTGTGATCCTGAACAATAAAAATCAGTTTGTCTTAAAACAGCTTTCTTAGGCATGCTATTATGATACACAATTGCTCAAAAAGTAATTATGAATTTTGTAACACTTGCTAAATATTAGTATCCCCTGTTATTTCAGGCCAGTTTTATCAAAGTGACCTCACTTAATTAGATCTTATTTTTATACTGTACTACGAGTTAGGTTAGAATTTGGCATTCTGTGATTTATTGGTAAAGCAAGAAGGATATCCCATCAATAATTCTGTTTTACTTGGTAGAGAAAATAATGGATGAGCTGAAAAATTACATTTTCCTGATGTTTAAAAGTATTTAATATCTCTTATCATATGATATGATAAGAGATATTAAATACTCACTGGGTGCAGTACAAGGTGGGTGAAAAACTGGTCGGACCAACAGTTCAATGGCAGTGATCAATAGTTTGAAGTCTCACCAGCACCTAGTTACCACAGAATGTTACTGTTTTGACTTCTTCATTAATGTCCTCAGGAATGCACTCTTAGGAAGTTTACAGGAAGCACTGAACCTTGGGGAGCAGCTGATACACTAGAAGACAGGCTGGCCTACTGAATGACCTAGACAGCCTACAGGAACAGCCTACAGGCATCTTATTAAGTTAAAATAATACATATACAAGGTCCTGCATCTGGGAAAGAATAACACGCAGCAGTACAGGGTTGGCACAGACAAGCAAAAACCTGAGGAACAGGAACTGGTAATCACAGCAAAAAGCAACTTGAGCCTGCATGAGCAGTACAGTACACCCCTGAAGTGATGAAGACTAATCACAAAATGTCATTGTACTAAGCACAGGTCAAAGGAAGAGATTTCTCCTCTTATTCGGCACCAGTGAGGTCACATCTGAAATAATCTGCCCAGGCTTGGGCCCCCAGGACAAGAGAGACATCAATAACCTGAAAATCTAACAGAGGGCTGCTAAGGCGATTAGAAGGCTAGAACACACGACGAACAAGGGGAAACTGAGGGAACTGGGCTTGTTTTGTCCCGATAAAGGAAGGCTGAGGAAGATTTAATTGCTGCCCTCTGTTACCCAAATGCTCTCTTAAAAATGACTTAAAAATTAATCTTCACTGTGCCCATTCACACAAATAGTCACATTAGGTCCTAAGGAGATCACAAATACAAATGAAATCTTAATCTTTATCCAAGAATATATATATAAGAAAAACACCAATGAAAAGCTATAGAGATAGCTTTTATATTGCTGGTATAAAACAGCAGAAAGTTTACCTGATTGTAGTTGTTGATACGTCTTTCCCAATTAAAAAATTGTGTTTTCCTTCTGAGATCTGCTGAGCCCAGGGTGGGTGAAGCCAAACTACCTGAGAAATATGGCCAGCATAAACAGCAGGCATAATCCAGTTCTCAATACTTAATTCACTGTAATGAATGGAGAAAAACGGGAAACAACACTGTTATACTTTCCCTGCAAAACTTGGTCAAGAACACCACAAACATCTCAACATCTTGAAAGTCCCCATGCAAATTATCTGATATTAGAACCCTGTGTAAGGATCACATCATCAAAGAAAGAAAAAGGAGATCTTTATTCATAAAACAGACCAACAATGTCTATAGCAGATTTTTAAAAGTTAGGATTATACAGTGCAATCAGTTCACTCTTAGCATCCACTTTGATTACAAATTACATAGCTTTGTTGTCCTTTTTCTCTTGATCCATCAGACAGAGGAAAGTGCAAGGAGCACCATCAATGCTATTCTATGTGACTTCAAATTGACCTCATGAGGGTATTTTATTGTAAACTGATCTAAGTAGATTTAAATATAATCTCAGTAATTAAAAAGAGTCAATTAGTGTCTACAGATTAGCATCTTTTCTCATTATCAACACCCTTTTTTTTCTGTAGGTGTAAAATATAGCCCACAAAACTTAATTTATCCAACAAAGAGAACAAAATCTTGGCTATGGGTAGGATGACATAGGTACTTACAAGCATCAGCTTGTCATTGCAGTGAAGCAACCAACATTTGTTTTAAAACAGGAAGAGAAAGACAACAGCAGGGATCACTCTGTGACTTGTCACCTAACTACCTAAGAAGTCAGGGAGAAATACTGATCTTAATGATCTTAGCAGGAAAATCTTGTTCAACTTCCCATACTCACCATGTCAATATAGGATATACTACTTTAATTTCAAAGTAAATTTTTCAGTGTAAAGAGAGAAAGGCTATTTTAAAATTACAGCTCTTCAGCCAAAGCACACACTGAGTGATCTTCTGTTACCCAAAGGAAAAACTTGGGCTAATAACATGATATAATACTGAATGACTGAAAAAAGGCAATTCATACATCTTAATTTGCTTGATATGCAACATAACTATTTGACTGCATTCATAAAACACAACTTTTTCCATTTAAAAAAAGTTTTAGGCAGAAGTGAAAAGGCAAAAGATAAAACTTCAACCTGACTTACGCCTCTTTGGTTCATATTTTCTATGCAGTCATACCAATATTCAGTGTAAATCAAATGCAGCAAGAACTGGACTTAGAAGTAGTCTGATGCAGTATCTGGGACTTACCTAAAAAGAGCTTCTTTGTCATATACAGTGTCTGCAGGCATATTTACAGGAATAAGAAGGTCTGGATGGGAATCAAGATGAACAAAGGTAATGTTACTGCCAGGAAGATGCTTTGAACCAATGGCACGATAGATGAAAGGCAGCACCTGAAACAACACAAATAAAAACACTTCAATTATAACCAGTGGGCTGAAAAATGCGACAGCTTTGACAGCAAAACCACCAGGCTCACTCTTATTCCTTTAGAATTTGGATTAGAGGGAGGAGGAGATGTAAGACAATAGAAAGTGCAAACAACTAAAAGCGGCAAGACAGCTCATGAACTGTAATCATTATGAGCCCAAGTGTTTCACACAAAAAGCTCCTGAAGAATTAGCACTTTACTCCCTCTTTCCTTCTTTATAGGAAGTCTTATTTGCAGTAGCTCCTCTCACTAATCATTCACCTCAATTCCTAGCTGTTTTTTGTTTTTTGGTTTGTTTTTTTTTTTTTTTTTTCTTTTACAACTGAACCCCAGGAATTCCTTTCCTCCTCTGCAGAACATTGCTCTTGCATCGCCTTCTTCATGCTATCAAGCTTCCTCACCATGCGGAGAGGAGATACAAACATTTCATTACTTGCATTTTATAAGTTAACTGATATAGGAGTGAAAACTGACACCACCATGATTTAAACTTCAGCTGATCTTTGAAACTATCCATCTTGCAGAAAGGGCTTAATTCCTAATCCCTACACAACTTAGTGGCTGCAATAAAGAGGCTACTTTTCTCAACTGCCCAACATCATTCCCTGCTGAAGGTCTTCACTCAAAGGTGAAAACCCAGGAGATAACTTATCAAATGATAGCATAGCAAACCACTGAAGTGAAATAATGTAGGGTTGTAAAAACGTGAAAACTGATGGCTGATTCCTGATACCTCTTAGACTTGACTGCGGTATATGAAGCGTCTCCCACAGTAACGGCCTTAGCTGCCAGAGCAAATCCAGCCAGGATTGTGCATTACAGCCCTATTATACAGGGAATGTGAAGACTGAAAAGGTACTGGGCAACAAAACTTACACATGATCTCTACATTACAACAGAAATGGAGCTATGTCTGTTTTGGCAGAAAACCGGTTAAAACTACAAATCCTGCATCTGCATGGACACAACTTTAAACAAGACTGCCAGCTGAAATGTGTTCTATCTGTCTAGGAATAAATTCCACCTCCAACCCACTACATGTGCAGTAATACATATACTGCTGTAATACTAGCTAACACAAGATAATAAAAAATAACAAGTGCTCCCTCATCCATGACTCTCACTTCTTCAGAAAAAGGAAGTAACCTGAACAATCTACAACCTTTGCAATTACAAGTAGTTTCATCTCAGGTAACTATTACCACAGATTATGAGACCTCGCTACTGCTCCATTTCAGCAGCTTGTAAAGAACAAGGTCTTTTGAGTTTCCTCTTCTCCAGGCTGAACAACCCCAGTTCTCTCAGCCACTCTTCATCAGACTTGCTCTCCAGACCCTGCACCAGCTTCACTGCCTCTCTTTGCATATGCTCCAGCAACTCAATGTCTTTTTTGTAGTGAGGGGCCCTAAACTGAACACAGTATTCAAGGTATGGCCTCATCAGTGCCAATGTCCTGGTTTTGGCTGGGATGGAGTTAAACTTCTTCCTAGTAGCTAGTATAGTGCTAAGTTTCAGATCTAGGATGAGAACATATTGATGTCTTAGTTGTTGCTAAGCAGTGTTGACACTAAGTCAAGGATTTTTCTGCTTCTCACATGAAGTGAGAAGGCTGGGGGTACACAAGAAGTTGGCAAGGGACACAGCTGAGACATCTGACTCCAACTGACTGAAGGGATACCCCATACCATATGATGTTATGCTGTATATATAAACTAGGGGAATATTTGGCCAGGGGCCACTGCTTGGGAACTGGCTAGGCACCAGTTGGCAGACAGTGAGCAACTGCATTGTGCATTGCTTGTTCTCTATATTATAATTCTCTTATCATTATGATCATTATTTTCCCTTAGTTTCTGTCCTATTAAACTGTCTTTATCTCAACCCACAAATTTTACATTTTTTTTCCACGTTCTCTCTCTCATTCCACTGCGGGTGGGAGTGAACAGCTGTGTGGCTTTTAGCTACCTGCCAGGTTAAATCATGACCGTCCTTTTTGGTACCCAATGTGGGATATAAAGCATTGAGATAATGACACATCTGACCAGAGCTTGTAAAAAAAAAATTGTTATAAGCATTCATTATATTAGTTTAATAGTCACTGGTCACAATGTCAATTTATTTTCTCTCAAGAGTTGCTGTAAATGTTCTCAGATTTGTGTTCTGTAACAGTTTAATTGCTGCACATGTTCCCTGCTGTGTGCTGTTTTATCACTTCTGGGGGCTGTGGTAGGGTTATAATTTGGTTGCACTTTGTAACACTGGTTTATGATACTATTAAATTGCTGGTCCTGAGACTGATCTGGTATTTGTACTCAGCGTTGCCACAATCTCCGTACTTCGGGAGCCATCTATTGGATACTATCAATAATTACACCTTCCACCATTTCTCCTCAAGAGAGTCAATCTGCGCGGGAGATACCTTCCTCCATCTTCTCCTTCTCCTCCAGGTTAATTACAATCACTCCTGAAAATTTTGAATATCCTCAGGATGTTCAAACCAGCATGTTCCTATTGCTATGTCTCCTAAATGTGTTTCAAGTCTTGTTTACAGTTAAACAGCTATTTAAGAATACCACCCAGGGATCTGCCCAGAGACTGGATAGTTATGAGTGGCAAGGTGTGTGAGATAGTATGAGCAAGCACCTAGGACAGTGGGCATCGCTAGTGTTTTGGAATTTCACCCCTGAACAAGTGCAGAATTTGGAAAACTGTAATATTAGTAATAGTAAAATATTTGGAAAAAAGTAAGCTGTTACCCTAGCAATTCCAGAGACACAAATCACTGCAAGGCGCTGAGGCCTGGCTCATGCCTACAGAACCCTGCTCAACACTCTTCAGTACTCTCAAGGAGAAGAGAAGGTCTCTGGATCTGACAACAAAAGGACAGGCACTGCAGCTACTCCAAACCCCAAGACAGACACAGCAGCTGAACCAAAGAACCAACCTATGCCAGTATTAGTTGCCTCTATACACAAGAAATATTCGAAGAAATCAGCCTATATGGTAAGGGATGAAGAACCTTCTTCTACGAGAGAGCAGGAGAAAGTGGACAAGGCAGACTTCTCTGAAATGGGACCTTCACAAAAATAGGAAAAGTAAGATAAGACAGCCACTGCTTGGGGAGGAGTAAGGGTTATAACTCATAAATGAATGGTAACCACCCAATCCCTGTTCCCAAGTGAGCTGCATGATACACAAAAAGCTTTCAACCACTGTCCAGGCACGGACGTTGTCACCTGGCTGCTCCAGTGTTAGAATAACAGGATCAGTAGCCTGGAATTAGAGGGCACGGAAGCCAAATAGGTGGGGAGATCCGTTTCTAGTGAATAGGGGATTGGAGAGCCAAGGAGCGAACAGCACCCACTCACCATCTAATAGCCCCATATGGCCACTGCAAAAATTTAACAGAGAGTGGAGACTAACAGTAGACTATTGTGGCCTAAATGAAGTCACACCACCATCAACTGCTGCTGTACTGAACATGCTAGAACTTCAGTATGAACTGGAACCAAAGGCAGCCAAGTGGTATGCCACAACTGACATTGCCAATGCTTTTTTCTCAATTCCTCTGGCAACAGTGTGCAGGCCACAGTTCGTTTTTACTTGGAGGGGCGTCCAGTACACTTGGAATTGACTGCCCCAGGGGTGGAAACACAGCGCTACTATCTGCCATGGACTGATCCAGACTGCACTGGGACAGGGCAAGCTCCAAAACACCTGCAATACACAGACGACATTATCGTGCGGGGTGATACAGTGGAAGAAGTTTTTGAGAAAGGGAGGAAAAGAATCCAAATCCTTCTGAACGTCAGTTTTGCCATAAAACCAGAGTAAGGTCAAGAAGGGACCTGCAAAGGATATCGAGTTTTTAGGAACAAAACTGCAAGACGGACATCACCAGATCCCCACAGATGTGATCAAGATAACAGCAATGTCTCCACCAGCTAATAACAAGGAAATACAAGCTTTCTTATGTGCTGTGGGTTTTTAGAGAATGCATACCCCCAATCACAGTCCAATTGTAAACCTTCACATGACCCAAAAGAAAAATTTTAAATGAGGCCCTGAACAACAACAAGCCTTTGAACAAATTAAACACGAGATGGTTCATGCAGTAGCCCTTGGACCAGTTTGGAGAAGGCCAGATGTGAAAAATGCACTCTATACCGCAGCTGGCAAGAACTGTCCTACCTGGAGCCTCCGGCAGAAAGCTCTAGGGGAGACCTGAGGTTGACCCCTCGGCTTTTGGAGTCCGGGATACAGAGAATCTGAGGCCAGCTATACCCCAGCTGAAAAAGAGATACTGGCAGCTTGTGAAGGTGTTTGAGCTGCTTCAGAAGTGATTGGCACTGAAGCACAGCTCCTCCTGCACCCCTGTTGCCTGCACTTGTGGAAGTATTCCTTTCAGTTAAGGGAAATGTGAGCAATCCAGCTTTTGACTTAGCCTCACTCGAGTAGTGAGCAAAAGGCTTGATAGAGTTTTGCAGGCTGGTAAGAGGGTTAACTGAAAACAGTGTGTGCTGCCTTGAAGAGGAAGCCGGCTTGGAAGAGACCTTGAACAGGGTGCCAAGGAGCAGAACCAGCAAGACCTGCTTGCCAGAGAACAAACCACAAGTTGCAAAAACAGGAGAGACTCCATTATCTTGCTGCTTGGGACTTTTATGGAAACTTCATGAACTGCAGCCAATCACTGCGCTGTTGCGGGCACTCTGCTAAGGGAGTTAACCCATCACATGTCATCGAAAGTTCTAGTGTTCTGTAACTTTTCTATAAAAGGGATGCCTGCACACAATAAATTGTTCAGCATTTGATCACATTGATCAGTGTTGCGTTGTTCCATATCCCCCGCACAACTGAGTATCACACAACTAAGTCTCATGCAACTCAGGCTAGAGCTATACATGCTGCTTAGTTGAAAAATTAGATGGCATGTGTTTCACTATATATGATGCCTGTCATAATATTAATTTCAGCCATAAAATGCAAAGCCTTTATTTTTCTGTCATGACCAGTTAGTCAGCTCTGCCATCTTCCAGAAGCAGAATATGGGAGATTTCCATTTGCTATTGAGATACCCTTCAGAGTTGAGAGGTAAACTGTCAAAGATATTTCTGGACTACATAAAGTCAGTCTTTCAGGAGCAGACACTGGGAAGGTACACAGCTGGTGAGCACCTGCCTAGAGGGCAGTGGGAACTTCTAATCATGTCAAGAATAATTTGAATGAGAATAGTACAAAAACAATTATTGGGAAAAAGGAGGACTTGAATTTTGAGGGAAAATTGAGAGCTTGACCTGTTTAGTCTAGCAAAATGAAAGGTAATCAAGGATGTGGTAGCAATATGCTGGGATGACACCTGAACTATTTAAAGCTAATATATTGCCCCGTTATAAGCAATTGCTTCTGTTGGTTGATGTGGGACACTTGTGTTATTCAGAATGCTCCAGTTTCCTTAGCTATGACATTTAGAGTTTAATAATTTTCATTGCCACCTTCTTGCACCTTAATATTGAAAACCACTGATATATAACCTTGAGATTTTTAGGGACTCAACAAAGGCTTTACTGCTTCAGCACTCTTACATTTTTCAGGCCTGGACACCATTTACTCTGGGAACTGTAGTAAAACCTGCTTTTGATTTGGTAAGAGAAATCCAGGTTACCTGTGTTCCTTCTGGCTTATTCCTTGCACCACAGAACCAGTTCCAGTCCTCCTAACCCTATATTCTTTTCACCCTTGTATGCAATGTTTTTACTTTAGGAAGCTATCCCAGCTTGCTTCTCTGTATCTCCAACTCTCTCATGCAGTTTTCATCTTCAGCTCTTGCAGAATCAGAAATCAGTCCCCGCAGTTCCCTTTGTTATAATTTAGCATCTGGAAAAGGATTTAGTTTAATATATACATGCATTAAAAGGAATTATCAGATTAAATTACCCTTAACTTTCACCAACTAACTACCAAATCTCTTTTAATGTTTTTTCAGTGCTTTAAAGTATTACAGAATATGTTACAAACCAGGTTCCACATTCCTAAGCAAATTACACAGCAAAAGAAGTATCTAATGATAGATTTTGTAAAGATCACTTGCATAAATAAGTAAAAATACTACTTGACCTTAAGCAAATAGAAGGAGTTTGAGTCCCCAGTGAATTCTGTAACAAAACGTTTTTATTTCAATACAGAATATATCAGGATAAAGCAGCTCCTATATGATGCTGCTTAACTTTACATTGTGTGAATATAGCAGAACTGTGAAAACAAACTGATGCATTAGAAAGGAAATTTCAAAAGGCCTCAGAAATCTGCCCACCAACAATAAACTTAGCAACTACTCTAAATGTCGGTAAAATTGAAGGTTTCAATATAATAAATTTTATAGATCAGGCAATCTAAACCAAAGAAGTCAGTTAGCAATGGACAGGAAAATCATCCATAAATATAGCTGCTGAAAAAAAATCCATAATGTCATAATGAAGAGCTGCAATCAGCAAATAAGAATACTCTCTATATGCTGTTATCATAATGAGAAATTAGATATTTAAAGAAGGAAAAGTCTATCAGGATCACATATTAGTGTCTTTCAGTTCAGGTGCCCACTCACTGTTTGCTAGCATAGAATTTTATGTGAATGGCAAATAGTCCAGATCAACAGAAATTTTTCCCATTTCAAATCTTATTTGCAAATCAAAAAATGTTTTTGACACTAAGATAATTTGAAAAAAAATTTATTAAAATTTGTTAGACATGTGTCTTGGAGTAATTTAAAAGAAAAGAGAAAACAAAGGAAAATTAAAGGGAATAAAACAGGAAGACTTCAGGAATTACTGAAGAAAGGAAAGCCAAATGAAAGAAAGAAAAAAAGAAAAGTATTTTATACATCTAGCCAAAATAGCTTGAGAATAAACTAATATTAAAATTGAAGGAACTGAAAACATAAAAAAAAATCCAAATAAACACCTGAAGCAGAATGTAAGAGATTAATTTTTCAGACTGTAATATTTTGTTATAAACATTCCCAGTGGATTCAACTTGGGTAAAGGCTCCATCACAGTCAATGAAACAAAGGACAAATGGATTTTTCGTCAGCATACATCATATTTAATTAAACTGTGAAACATTTCCACTTTTGCTCAATCTGAAGATCTATTTTCTTTAGTAAATGCTACAGCATTTGATAACCAGAGGCTTTTGATTCCCATAAGACCTTAAAGGATGAAAACAGATTTCAAAGATTGTAGGCACATCACTAGTTTGGGTTTTTTTAATAGTTACACGTTAGACGATAAAAAATGTACCTGATTTCAAACCCAAGTGCCTTGTTCCACATTTTGTTCTCTTTGGTTTTGTTGCTGTTTTGTTTTTCAGGGAGGAGATGCATTTCCTGTAGATAAGAAACAGAAAATCTCTTCGCTTTTTCTTTGTGATCACAGATCTCTTAGAAGATTAGGTTGAAGTTTTGGGAATGCAGCATGTCTCAGACTGTTCATTTATTTATTTAAAAATAGAATAAAATAATACCTGTTATAACCCTTTTTTTTTTTTCAGGATAATGATAAAAAAGAAGAACATAATTTTTTTGTCAAGTTTTGTAGTTTGAAGTAACCACCATACAGAATACATTAGCTTCAGTTGATAACTTCTAGATTAGAGCTTGGAAATAAACATTGTGCAGCAACTTCTGGGAGTGCTTTGCAAATTTCTGGAAGATTCCATCAGTGAGGGTTTGTCCTGATTTTAGCTGGGATACAGTAAATTTTCTTCCTAGTAGGTGGTACAGCGCTGTGTTTTGTTTTCAGTATGAGAATAATGCTGCTAACACACAACTGCTTTAGTTGTTGCTAAGTAGCACTTACTCTGATCAAAGGCGCTTAACCTGATCAAAGGCTTTTCAGTCTCCTCTGCTCTGCCAGTGAGGAGGGGCACAAGAAGCCAGGAGGGCGCAGAGACAGGACACCTGACCCAAACTAACTGTCCTGGGTTCAGCAGTAGCAGTCATTTTTCCCCTTCTTGGTAGCTGGTGCAGCACTGTGGTTTTCACTTGTGGCCTGAGAACAGTGCTGATAACACCAATGTTTTAGTTACTGCTTAGTACATTTTGGTCTGGCCAA
>JANRGW010039662.1:2327-19011 GCA_024733675.1 Psilopsiagon aymara | reverse complement strand
CCGGCTTCCCCTCCTCCCTGGCAGAGCATGAGAGTCAGAAAGTCCTTGGTCAGAGTAAACATTACTGAGCAGCAACTGAGACCATTGGTGTTATCAGTGCTGTTCCCAGGCTGAAAGTCAAAACCACAGCACTGCACCAGCAACTGAGAAGGATAAAAATGACTGCTACTGCTGAACCTAGGACGTCACTGTTAGCATTTTACGGAGAAAGAGTATTTCAATGAAATTAGAGCATTTTATTCTCTGGTACTTTGAAGATATGCAGTTAGAAAATATATATATAGACAGGAGTAGAGGGGGTACTCTGACCAGTGTCCTGGGTTTAGGTTTTTTTTGGCTGCGTACTGCCTGATCTGTTGAAGAAGTAGCAGTACAACTGAAGATGATGACAGAAATAGAAATCATGGAGAAGAACAAACTGCATTTGCACTTAGTGCTCATTCACTTGGCAAACCCACAAGGTTGTGTTCTGAGGCTGTGTTCTGTGGTTGTGTTCTGAGTTCTAACAACACAGCTTTGGCATAGTCATTTATTTTAAAGTAAATGTCAAGCAGAGGTGTGCAGGGGATAAAAAAAGCCATACTCAGGCAGTGATTCAAAAGCATTCAGCGGCTGTCTCCCAAATCATCCCTGTCATCCCTGCAAATGTATTTATTTTTGTACACATATTTTTCCAGCTCATTACTAAGTCAGTCTAAAAGCCACATTGACACTGTGCAGCTGCAGCACCCCTGAGGCATTACAAAAGACTACATCAAGCTGTGCCCATCACCTTATTCCACTCATGAAGTTTTCTTTGGTAAGTCCGCAACACTGCCATGCTAGCTGGAACATAGCATTCCCTGGTTCTCACATAGACCACCAGCATGCCTCTTGGGTTGTTTGGTTGACCCTACACCAACAATTTTGTCTGGAGCTTCTGGGTTACCTACATCCCCCTGCTCTTGTGTCATGCCCCAGAACTGTCCAAACCGATCTATTCTATGATTATATGATTTCAGAGTGCTATTATATATAAAGTTATTTTATATTAGAATCATAGAATCCCAGACTGGTTTGAGCTGTAGGGGACCTTAAAGCTCCTCCAGCTTCAACCCCTGCCATGGGCAGAGACACATTCCAGTAGAGCAGGTAGCTCCAAGCCCCTGTGTCCAACCTGGTCTTGAGCACTGCCAGGGATGGGGCAGCCACAGCTTCTCTGGGCACCCTGTGCCAGCGCCTCAGCACCCTCACAGGGAAGAACTTCAACCTTATATCTAACCTGAACTTCCCATTTCAGTTTTAACACATTAGACCTTGTCCTATCACTGCAGTTCCTGTTGAAGAGCAGTATCCTTGTAGCCCCCTTCAGACACTGGAAGCTGCTATGAGGTCTCCAAGCAGCTTCTCTTCTCCAGGCTGAACAGTACCAATTTTCTCGGCCTGTCTTTGTATGGGAGGTGCTCAAGCCCCTTACTATCCTCATGGCCCTCTTCTGGATTGTTGCATCCAAACACAGGTAAGTACATGTATATTTTAATATAAATATATATGCATATATACTTATTCTATATAAGCATTTAATAAATTTGATTCATGTTAACAGGTTAAAGAAGCAGTGTCTTTTCTTCCCACTCAGAACAAAATTTAACAAAAGCAAATTTAAACCATGGAACAAAATTAAATAAAATCAGATACTTCTCATCTATACACAACACGTTCTTCTGCACAGCAGCATGATCCATTTCAAAGATAAAAGCATTGTCTTCCTGACAATGAAAGGAGTTCACATGCCTAGAATATCACCTACCCTTCCTCAGTACAACGATCAGATAATAAAGCTCATTCACTGGCCTAATAAGTAGGATGGACTGAAGCCAGTTGTGAACTAGCTGCAAGTGGTTTCCTCATAACTGTGCTGCAATTCCACTGCAAAGAGTAGAACTGTGAGACGTGGACTGTCAGGAAATAATTCTGAAGTTGGTTAGCATGCCTCCAGTGGGAAAATCGCTAAGGGATATCAGAGAGAAATGTCAGCAATCTCTGAAAGAGGAATTCTCTATCTCTCTGACGGTTCCCTAATGATTACTCATCATCAGGGGACTCAGATAGGATGTAGGATGCTGGAAATTGACCCCTTCTGGGGAACAGCCCTTGCTTCATGGACTGGCTTACAAATGAGTGATATAATTGTTCATATAGTAAAGGTTTAATGACATTTTTACTAGGCCTACAGCAGCACAACTCTGCTTTGCTCCTGCCATATCTATTGCTGCACCTGATGATGTAATAGTGCGTTACTTGTAGGCACTTTTAACCTTTATAGACTTGTCCCAGATACCCTCCTTTTGCAGAATAAGCAGAAGCTGCTGTCAGCCTGTTCAACAAAATGCATATGATATCCTGGATGACTGGAGACAGACAATATTGAGCTTGGAATATGCATTTGCTTAGAAGGCTTATTCTGGGAACTTCAGAGTTTTCCTGGGTGCTACCATTTTCTTCTGAAGACCTCTAAGTCCATAACTTTGACAGACAGGTTTGCAAGAAAATGCCTGTAGTGAATTACTATAGTGATGGAACAAGGGGTTATGGGTTCAAACTTAAACAGGGGAAGTTTAGATTGGATATAAGGAGGAAGTTCTTTACTGTAAGGATAGTGAGGCACTGGAATGGGTTGCCCAAGAAAGCTGTGAATGCTCCATCCCTGGCAGTGTTCAAAGCCAGGTTGAACAGAGCCTGGGGTGTTGTGGTTTAGTGGGAGGTGTCCCTGCCCATTGCAGGGAGGTTGGAACTGGATGAGCTTAAGGTCCTTTCCAGCCCCAGCTATTCTATGATCTATTCTATGATCTATAAAATACAAGGCTGCTCTCCTTTATCTTTTTGGACCCCTCACACTCACTCTGAATCATAGAATGACAGAATCATAGAATAGAGTATTTCAGGTTGGAAAGAACCTTAAGATCACCTGTTTCTAACTGCCAAACTGCAAATAGTACCTTGATAGCCATTACCACCAGGCAAATGCAAAGTGAGTTAAATGGGACTGAGATTTGCACTTCTCAGTTGGAGTTAGCTCAGTGCAGGATGTTGCATCTCCCAGAAGCTACCTGCTATATCTTTAACTCTAGCTGTAGAAAGGTGAAAAACTCTCACAAACACTTCATGGCTAGTTTGTGCAATGCATACATAGTCCTTGGTTCTCATTCTGTGGTAGCCTTCCAGCATAGGATATTTGCCGCCAGTTCTGGCCTTACACAGCAGTTTTTTGGCTCACCTAATAACGTCTCTCAGAAATGCTGAGCTTCAGCATTGCTTACTAAAGGGGATGAGAAAGTTTCAGCCACAACACTGATGGTGACTGATGCATCACACCTGTATCATTTGGCCAGGCACACGGGCATGCTGTCTTCTCTATTTGGATTACAAATGTCCTGATTTAGTTGCAAAGTGTGGACATTCAATCTTCACACTACTGAATTCAGACGTCTTACACTGCAGCACTGGAAAGGAAGAGCCAGACAGAATTCTGCATCCGGCAGCACCATCACTCACTAATTCACCATCTACCATGTTATAAATAACCCTGTGATTCCCAACATGAGTTTTCAGTCTTCTTGAAGATTACATTGACTTGTCAGCTAATTAATCGGATCACATCATTGCTGAAGCATCTCTTTAGAGTGAAGATGCCTGGTTGTAAGACAGAAAGTAAAAATCTGTTCGGGACTGTGGGTGACAGAATTACAGATGCATTTACACAAAGGGAAACCAGAGTTAGCAGCCTTCACTCAGTGGTGGCAGGGTCAGTTTTCTCATCCTTAAACTGTATGCTCTAAAGGCATCCAATATATCAGCACTGTATGTGTAGGAGTTTGTCAGCTTTGTCATTCTTGTATACACTGCGGACTGTTCCTCCCCATGGTGTTCTTCTAGAGGGACATTTCTGCTGGAACTTGATGTGTTTGATCGCCCTCAGCTGCAATAAAGCTCCAGCTTGGGAAAAATGTGTGTTGGAATGGGGTGGGGAATTTTAGGAAGTTATTTAAAGCTCATTGCCTGAGGCAGAAACCCATGGACAGCAAGGGCTGACTAGAAAGGGCCTGAGACCGCTTTCTGAGGACACCGTGGAGGAACAAAAACAAATCCCTGAGTCTAGGGACTGCCCTTGTCCCTGCTGAGTTTAAAGTCTGAAAAATCTCTCCTTTAAAACAAAATACAAGAGTCTGACGGGGGTTTGTGCTGGTTTAAAAACTACTTATTTTCCAGAGGAAGTCCCTTGTGTGAGCTGGTCTTTGTCACATTCAATGATATCATGGGCCCCAGAGAGGCAAAAAAGATTTATATCAAAAACAAAACTAAAGGAAAGGTGGTGGCAGCACCTGGGAATATTAACTTGGACCTTTCGAGGTCACTTAATCACAGCAGTACTGAAATAAAGCTAGCTTCCTAAATTAACATTTGATCTGACAGAGAATTTAATTTAGATTTAAGCAAGAGGAGATGGAATGACCTTACTTGTAGCTGCAAGCTGCTGCCTAAATGTGGCAGCTTGAGTCTCCACTACCCATGCTGAACCGTTTATACAGCTGTGTGTCTTTGATCTGAGAGTCTTGAATGCTTCAGAACACGGCCATGAGGTGGGAAATATTCTGAAGGTCAGCAATGTTTACTCCTCCATTGGATAAAAAGGAGTGTTAGTCCTGGCAATGAAGCAGACATATTTTCACAAGTATGTGGGTGAAATTAGATTCATTTTGAAAATAATTTCTTTTTTTTTTTAAAGAACCTGAAAAATATTTATAAAATCTCAACAACTTGTGCCTTTTCCATTCTTTAATGCACTAAAGGCTAGAATCGTGCACAAAATCTTTGTGTGTGCCCCCAGAGGTGAGCTAGTCTGTTTTTCTGTCCCAAGGTAGGACCAAGTACAATTTCTGACCATATTTGCCCAATTTGCTTTCAGAGAACCCCACTGATAGAGATTTAGCAATATCCCAGACAGTTAATTTTTACACTGAACTATCCCTACCTTGGAAAACTTCTTACTAATGTATTTTGTCGTTGCTGCAGTTCATGCTTTTCTCTTCTTTTTCTGTATGTTACAAATATAGAATCAGGTTTGTGTGCTGGAACACTTTCCATACATGAAAATTCATGCCTCATGACAGAACATGCTGAGTGGTGAATACCATGAGGTTGTCAGCAGTGGTAACACATTACAGAGAGCTTCTGATGTCCTAGCAGTAGCAAATGGCTCCTACAAGAGACTGCTGGTCCAGATGCAGTGAAGAGCTCAAAACATAGCTTTGATGCATTCCTCATTCTTGTAAACCTCTAAGATTTTTCACTGAGAAGGTGATGTACACAAAATAATAACACCTCTGGTAATAATTACATTGCGAGGAATGGATGTCTGTATAAGTTCCTTGGGTGATTATAGTGGTTTTCTTCATTGCAGTAAGACCCTTGCATTGTTATGTGAAGCTGGATAAAGATGATATATGGGAGACAACAAATGCATCCTCACAATACCCACTGAGGTGCAAGAATGCAAAAAAAAGACACAGATGACATTTAAAAACTCATAGGCAACATCTTTCTCCTCATGTTCTCTGTCAGGAGCCAGCTCTTAATACCATCAACTACTTTAAGGTCAAGTTCAAAGGTAGCTGAGCTGATGAACCTACAGATAGAAAAAAGTTGTCATGTAGTGAATAAAGTTTGTTCCTATAAGGCAGGAGAAGCTTGCAGCATGGCAGGAATTGCTGCTATTGCTCATTAGATGGCACCCTTCCTTTATGTTTGGAGGGAAAGAAAAGGCTGGTTTGAATCCACTACAGTTTCTCTAGCTAGCATAGGAAAAAATAGATTCCTCCCACTTGTTGTCACTGGCAATTTTGTGTATGAGTTGACCCACCACCCACACTGAATTCACCTCACCCATCCAAACTTTCCCTGCAACAGCAATCCAAAGCCATTCCCCCTCATATATGACTCACAATGATGCTGTAAAAAGGAGAAGGCGAGCATATTCCTTCATCTGAAGACACCTTCAAATCACTCTTGGTTGATGCAATCCTGAGAGATAGATTTATATATACAGAGTGCTCTCTGGAATATTTCAAATATAAGAGGTTCAAACAATGCATATTAACACTATGTAATTTGAAAAGTAACAGAAGAGAGTCCTGAATTGCAATGCAACATATGGTGTCATTGGAAAGGGTCAGTGGCATGCTCATGGAGCATAAAATTCATCTTAGTGACCTTGGTTAGATATTTTTTATTAGACATCAAACTCCGCTTTCAAGCAATACATGGGGTATTTTTACTTTGCATTAAAAAATGGGTCTAGAATGCTTATGCTAAAGGATTTTTTTCCTTTTTCACCATTATCTAACAAATATGAAACAGTCCCTTTTCATTAGCTGAAGATTTAAATCTACAGTCATATCTTTCAATTGATTCTGATATTCATCATGCCTTTAATTGATTGATTGATCAGTTCATGGTTTTAATGCCAAGTCTCTATTTTAGTGGGGTGTCCCCTCTATTTTCTAACTTTGAAAAACAAGATGTTAGCTGTCAAATCAGCATTATTATTCTTCTAGATCTGACTCATGAGATCTTTTTTAATAAAATAAAACCCAAAGCAAAACAAGCACGGTGATCCATTAACCACTGCCACTTTGGTTTTGACGCATAAAAATTGTTTTATAAATGGCTATGAAACTGATTAGGATGGGAGGAAATCACAGCTAAAATACATCTCTAGCTTCATGGTACTCACAAATGAAGCAGAACAAATGGTATCTGAGATTAGTAGTCCATGCTTATTAGAAATCCAAGTGGTGTGCTTAGCAAATTTACTGGTGCACTTCATAGGATGTTAAAACGGATGAAGCGGCTGACATTTACTAGTTGAAAATAAAATATGATGTTTCTGTGCCTACAGTTTAGCAATTCTCAAATTGATGCTCCTGCCACTGTAAATTTCTGTGAATCATTTAATTTCTCTGCACACCTGCTCTACAGCTTGTTTGCAGACATTTCACCATATGAAAGAAGAGCCTTCATTCATCTGTGTTCCTGTTTGCACCTTCCAGCTCACGAAGAATAAAGAAAGAGGGAAGCTGCCTGACCCACTCACTCCTTTACTGCTATTACTGCTTTTATTATGTTTGCACTAAGGACTTAGAGGTCCCTGATGTGTTTGGCATTGTACTAAGAGGAGCAGACAATGTTTCTACTAAGGAGCTTATGATTTAAGTAGAAAGGTTACAACCAGGATGGAGAGGCAGAGTTGTAGCACACAGTGTGACAGCAGATATTGTGCTCTCATTCTTGCCTGTCGTTTTTGAGAGTAAAGGTGGACAATGAGAAACAGGAGGAGGTGAAAGAATCAGGTAGAGAAAAAAGGAAAGAAGGAAGGTGGAGAACTGCAAAGGGAAGGAAGGACAGAGGAATCAAGGGAAAAAAGAGCAGAAGAATTAAATGGCACACTGCAGACATCTCCCTCGATCCAGGTGTCTCAACTTAGGTGAATTCCAATCAGTCATTCCACCAAGGCACCTTATTTAGAGACCCCATTGCCTTGCATTTGCTGTAGTTAGTGGATGGAAGTGGAGGCCAAATATATCAATATTTCTTTAAAATTGGATGGAAGTGGAGGCCAAAGATATCAATATTTCTTTAAAACTGGTTCTCTGCCTCCATTAATGATGAACCAGTTCCAAAGGGAATGTAGTCTGCCTGGCACAGGTGCTTTAGATGGGTATCTAAAGCTAGATGGGATCAATTCAGGCCTTGGTGTTTCCAAAGGGTGTGTGTCTTGGCTAAAGATCTCCCCAGTGTCATCCCACACCCACTGGATTATTAGGAAGAGGGATGACTTTGGTTATTCGCTTTTACAACCTTATTCTACCGCCGAGTCTTTGCTTTACCTACTGCTCTTTCTGCCAGATGGAGAATTTGGATGTTTCTTTCTCTAGTTCCTCTTAATCCTCCAATAGCACATGGTGGAGTCTACCAGAGATGGGACACTATCCTGGTGTAGCATGGTTAACCTGTTCTTCCTCCAGCATCATCTGCAATTCAAAATGGGCAGTCAGTTCCCACAGAAATGAAACAGGAAGCTCCCTATTAATGCTATTTGTCAGAAGTCCTTAATATCATACTTGCCTTTTAGCCTTACTCCTCAACATCCAGAGGGAAAAAGAGCCACCAAACCCAAGAAACCTTCTGATTAAATCATATTTGACAGACCTTTCTTCAAGAATAGGGCAGCTTTAAAACCAGCTAGAAAAATAGTTCTAAAAATAGACCAAATTGATGTAGTCTTTGGGAAAAAAAAAAAAAAAAAATCAATCTTTAAAGGGAAGAAAAAAATTCTATTATTTCCCTTCCACCTTCTCATAACTATTTTTGAAGTCTGTGTTCCATCAAGAAAGCCACTTCAGCCAGATCTTTTTAAATAATTTGGAGAGTTCCTCCCTTCTTTTATCTTCCTTTTCTTCCCCTGGTGTAGCAGCATGGTACACAGCAACTTTTATGTCTGTACTGAAATAAAGAATGCAAATGTAAGTTCCAAGACCAAGAAAATATGATGAGGAAGAACCTGAAATTAAGTGTATTCCTCTTGCTGCCAAACAGATTATTGCAGTTGCTTTCATTTGCTTACGTATTAATTTACTTACATGTTCATCTACTTCTGAATCTCCCACTGGCTAAGAAAATCAAACTGTATAAGATACATAAAGAAACATCAATTAACAACCATTTTTCTATGAATCCTGATAAGTTCATGATATATACATTCCTGCAGATCCAAAACACCCAAATATTGGATCCAATGTTCATCCGAGTCTATGGAAGGGTGGTTGTTGATTGTAATCAGCTTTGAATAAGATTCACAATTGCAAGCTACGCTAAATGTACCTCCCACCTTTCAAAACAGACAAATGATGATGAGAGAAGAGAGGTTTCTCAGTCCGCAGAGGCAAGCTCGCAGGGACATAGAAATGTTTATCTGCAAAACTTTGGGAGGAAAAACACTGGCATGCACAGATAGACTATTACAGGAATCTTACTATTGTGGCTCAGCTCATTAGCTGCTCAGAAAAGGGACTAATAACCATTTGGCACCAAAGATCCTTGATGCCTGACTTGAGATTCGTGAGTAACACAGTTTAGCCATGCTCACAAGCTCAGTGTTAGTGGCGTGGGGATCTTTCTAAATTGAAGCCTTGATGAAGCATCACAAACTGGCTTTGAAGTGGACAAGGCCACCGACTCATTTTGTCCTGAGCTTTGAGAACCATCAGTCGGTTTCACAGGAAACTGCATAAGAAAGATTCAAGCTGGAATTCTGCATTAAATATTCCCCATTCCTGAAAGTTTGCAAGGCTGGTTTGGATGGGGTTTTGAGCAACTTGGTCTAGTGGAAGGTGCCCCTGCCCATCAAAAGTAGACCATCTAGTTTTGGATCTAGATGGTCTTAAAGTCCCTCCCAGCCTAAACCATTCTGTGGTTCTATGAGAAAATTACAGAATAGACCATCTCCTGAGAAAGACTTTTCCTAGCCACAGTATATGGAAGTTGCTTTAAATTCTGAGTTATTCTGTGGAATTTTTGCTGGTATAAGTCTAATTATTTGTTATCTGACTCATTCAGTCAAATTAGTCTCTCTCTGGAGTCACAGATACACTTTTGTCAATGTTTATTTGCATTATTTGACATTAATGAGTCCTCTATTATTTCACAATGTAATTATTGTATTAATCACCAGGTAAATACATTAATCATGAAATGACTGCATGACAGAGAAGCCTTCCAGACAACACAGAACAATGATTGATCTATTTTCTGTGCTGTTAAAGTTCTCACAGTTTGGGTTAGGGTTTCTTACTCTAGGATCATTTTTAGGGCATCCCTGATTCTTTTTGCCTTTCCTTTTTCCCAGTTCCCTTTCCCAGAGTATGCCGATACAGTTTCAACTCTTGTAGCTAGCTGCTGCTTTTGCCTCTGTCTTGGGCTAATGACAGAACACTGAATAAATCTTGATTTTAAAGATTTCTGATTAACAGGTGGAATTTATAGAGGGGTGCAAAACCTACTGCATGTCTATTCATCAGTATTCTTCATTTGTTCTTAACATGCACAGTAACTTTTGCCTCTAACCATTTAATTGCATTAGCTTCTTCTTATATCACTCAGAAAGAATGCAAACACTTTTTTCCAGGTTACTGTTTTAAAAGTGACAGCTTACACTCTTCAATGTCCTCCTAAACTTATTGCTTGTTTGACAGGCATGGATTTATCCTGTGAGTAGGAAAAGCTAGGAGGAGGGATAAAGATTTTGAGGTAGTTTATACTGACTGATGTGACAGAGGCACACTTACAATTACCTCTACTATATGGCCTCTTATTTTCATGTTCTGAAAAAAATTTGAATGTAAAATCATGCATGATTTGATTAACACAAATTCAAAATTCCTGTTGTGCTGAAGTCTGAAGAACTATTTATGCAAAAGACTTACAGAAAAGGCAGTATCTTCAGCAGCTGGTAAATGAGCAGTGCTCTTGGCTCAGGCAACCCCTGTCTGTGTGGCTTCATAGGAGCTGCTTTACCCTCCTGTGTTGGTTTCCCTTCCTGCGATGTGTCTATGTTGCAGTGGGCAAATTCTGGCCTCCCTGAGGAATTACGTGGGACTGATATGGAAATGGCACTAAATTCCTTTTGAGGGCTAACATTTGGTGAAACTATGGAAACCATGCTGCAAAAAGCCAAAAATTGAAATGAGACTTCTGGCATATTTCTGTGTGTATGCACATTTTCCCATTCCTTTGATTTATCAGCATCTTCCTAGGCTATTACTTAAGGTGATGAGCTTGTTGAAATAGAAAATAGAAATGAAGGGATAATGCAAGAAATTTGTTGCCAAATAGATCTATTTCTTTGAGCTAAGTCTTGACAGTTGCATCCCCTGACTAAAAGCCAAAATTGCTTACTCTTTAAGAGCGAGCAAGTGTGAATTGTTGGATTCAGAGCACACACAGGCATTGTTTTCTAGAGGCCTTTGCGTTCTTGGCAGGACTTGAAAATGCAAATGGTGAAACAAGCTGAGAGCAGTTCACATTAATCAGTCTTATCAAAGGAAAAGGATTTAGTCACATTAACAGAGTAACCTTATCTCCTTTATGCTTAATTCCTAAGAACTCTTCAGGTAACAGTCTTTCAGGTGGTGATATTATTAGCCTTCAATTTGCAGAGGAACAAAAATCCCCCCCAGACTTCAAATGTTAAAGACCTCAAACTCTTTAGATGTATTGTCTAAAATCATGGGGATAGGAGAGCCCTCACTCTATATAGGATTTGCCACATGTCCAGCACCTTATTCCAGTTTTGTCTGGTTGCTACCATTCAGTTCATACTGCTTTGCTTGCCTAAAACATTTTCAGTCCCACACTTCAAGCAAGGGAACAAATGATCACCACATTTCCATGAGCTCTCAGGGGCACAGTAATCTATCATCATTACTTCCAGAGTGAACGTAAAGCAAAAAAGGGAAATGGCATAATACAAGTCTTGCCAGTGGTTTCTGGAAAGAGGTGTTTGAGAAGTTTTTGTTTTCTTATTTTCATCAGAAGAATTAGAGTTGTCGAAGCCAAATTGACTACTTTATCTTCTTAGGTTAATTATTATATCTCTTTATTATTATTATTGGTTGTAACAGGGCAGCATCTTCACATTGTAACAGGGCAGCATCTTCACGCTGTAACGTCATCACAACACCAAAGACCAAGGTCACCATGTCCATGCAGGTATTCTCTGATAATCAATTTTATGAAATAATGAACATGAGCCATCTGCAGGGTGCACTCGTAGCCCAGAAACCAACTGTATCCTGGGCTGTATCAAAAGGAGCGTAACCAGTAGGTCAAGGAAGGTGATCCTGCCCCTCTATTCTGCTCTGTGAGACCTCACTTGGAGTATTGTGTGCAGTTCTGTGTCCTCAACATCAAAAGGACATGGAAATGTTGAACAAGTCCAGAGGAGGCCACGAGGATGATCAGGGACTGGAACACCTCCTGTATGGAGATAGGATGAGAAAGTTAGGGCTGCTCAACCTGGAGAAAAGAAGGCTGCGTGGAGACCTCATAGCAGCCTTCCAGTATCTGAAGGGGGCTATAGGGATGCTGGAGAAGGACTCTTCATTAGGGACTGTAGTGATGGGACATGGAGTAATGGGTTCAAACTTAAACAGGGGAAGTTTAGATTGGATATGAGGAAGAAATTCTTTCCTGTAAGGGTGGTGAGGCACTGGAATGGGGTGTCCAGGGAAGTTGTGAATGATCCATCCCTCCATCCCTGGTGGTGTTCAAGGCTGGACTGTACATAGCTTTGGGTGGCACGGTTTAGTGAGAGGTGTCCCTGCCCATGGAAGGGGCATTGGAGTTAGATGATCTTATGGTCCTTTCCTATCCTAACTATTCTATGATTCTATGATTCTATATGGCAGAATGCATAATTTAAGGACATTTCCCTCTGGGGAATTAAAAACAAAGAAATAAGATGATGAATGTGTACTTATTATTTCAGCATAATAAAAATTCATACTAATCTTTATGCATTATTGAGATTTTAATACAACTTCCTTTAAAGAAATATCTCAGTGTTTTCACTGAAGCTGTGTTTAGTAATAACAGTGTTCACAGATTGTAATTCCTTCTTTGACCAGAAAAAAAAGTTCATCAAATATTCAACATAAATTTTTCTGCACCAAATATTTAATTGTTCATATATAGTCTTGTATTTGCAATGCAATTGGCTCCTGAGTTAAAGAGTACTGATTCTCATGCAGTGCATGCTGCATGGGTAATAAAGGCAGGTTTGCAATGGGGGAAGCCAGGGAAGCTGCCTATGCATGAAAATGCAATCCCAGGGAATATCGTCTGGTTTAAATCTGTAAAGTATAGAAGCTTCTCTTTGGGATGTTGGGCAAAATGAGAGTGGGGAGATGAAGGCAATGCAGATTACTGTCAACCTATGATGAATACAATTCCAGCAAAAAGAGAACATTTGTAGCTCTTACAAGAGATCCCATTAGATTGTCTGTGCTTTAACTGATGTTGAACTGCTGAGCACTGCAACAACAAACAAAGCAAGCAAACAAACCCTACACACTCTTGACTAATGGACTCTTCATTCTTTCCTTCTGTCCCACTTTATTTGGTCCTTGTGCAGGAGTTTTCTCTTTTGGACAGGTAGTGAAGGTGGAGTGTTGTGTAAGTTGAATAAATATGGCATAAATATTGATCAATATGGCATTGTCCTGGTTTCAGCTGAGATAGGGTTAACTTTCTTCTTAGTAGCTGCTACAGTGCTGTGTTTCAGCTTTAGTCTGAGAGTAATGTTGATAAACATACTGATGTTTTATAACAGTGATATTTCTTCATGGAAAAGCATCAGACCAGGCTGCCCAGGGATGTGGTGGCCACTCCTCGAGGTATTTAAAAGATGCGTAGATGTGGCACTGAGGGACATGGTCTAGTGATGGACTTGGCAATGGTGGATTAACAGTTGATCTTGGCCATCTTAAAGTTCTTTTCCAATGTAAATGATTCTTTAATTGTATGATTCTGCAACAAGCACATGATTAAACAGAAATCCAGACTGCAGCATTTTGCTGAATCAGCATATGGGTTTATTTTACCTTCTGTCTGTGATCTCCATCTTATTTTAGCAACTGAAAATGTAGGAAAGGCAGTTTCCTTTAGGCTGAAAGAGTAAGTAATGGGGAGAGAGAGGCACCTGCATGATCTTCTGAAACATATGTTGACGTTGCCATCTAGAGATCTTTGGAATTATTAGGGGATTTCAGGCAAATAAATACTGAGAGTGCACTGCAGTGTTATGGCTTTTTCTTACACTAACTGTTCTCCAGATCTTCAGAAAATGCTATTTTGTTTCTCTCTGCAAAACCACTTCTTTTTCTCTTCTATAACATTAGTCCATTTTTTTCTGACTTGGTACTCATGAGCTCCATTTAATTTCATTTTATCCTTTGATGGATGAGATTTCCATTTATCATTTCTGCGAAACAGATACAGTTCATAAGGGAAAGAAAAAGACAAACAGATTGCCCAGTTTTGCAGACTTCTCTTAATTTATTATGCTGCGCCTCTACGCAAAGAGATGATCGAGGAAAATGCCAAGCGCCTTCATTATTTTTCATTTGTAATGTGTTTAAGGAACCTGTCATGTTAATGTGTGAGCATATTCCAGTTTAAGCAGACACTTAAATCAGGAAATACAGACCTGAGCTTCTGCTCCTTGAAACATTTGGGATCCTGGTCCTGTTTTCACAGCTCCATCGCCAACCAGGGCAAGACCAAATGTATGCAACTTCCAAACTGAGCTGACATGAAGTATCAACCAGTCCCCAAACCCATGATTATAGAGAAAAAAGCTATCAACTAGTCCACAGAAGCATGGTTATACATCCCAACTGCAGCTGTAGCCCGGCAGATTATGCAGATCCCTCGAGTCTGTAGAATCAGTGGTACCCAAGGAGGAAGGAAAATGTTCCCTTCAAAATCTGCCTCAGAGGATTTGATTTACTTTCAGACTTGAATATGTTCTTTTATTTGCTGTCATGTCAGAGCAGCTCAATGCAAGTAAGTGCAGGAAGGAATGTTACCAATGAATAAGACTTTAAGCATGTCTCCACCCCTTGCACCAATTTTACCATAAAACATACAAAGGTTAAAACAAGAGCATGGTCCTTCACAGAGCAAATCTGTCCAACATAAATCCTCAATACTGCTAAAATGCATTTCTAGGTCAAAAGACATAGAGCAATCAAACCCCTACCCTGAAAGTTCTTGTTTGTTTTTTCTTTCCCTCAATTCTCAAGCTCTAAATATTTTATCCTTCCCCAAATTTTAACATTTTCTAGCTTTTTCCAAGGCTGATGGAAGTTCTGTACATTGTCATTGTTTCTAAATTTAGTTCTCATGATCATAGCCAGCTCTGACTAAAAACAGACTACACTGCTTTGCATCTATAAAGCAAGTTTCCACGTTCTGCAACTCTGATGTGTAAACCCTAATAGGCATCATGCACTCCTGAAGGCTCAGCAACTCAATATTAGAGTTCCATCAAACTGGGTTGAATGTCTTCTGAGACTTGAGTTTAATTGCTCTCCTGTCCTGGTTTCAGCTGGGATAGGGTTACTTTCTTTCCTAGCAGCTGGTGCAGTGCTGTGTTTTGGCTTCAGTCTGAGAACAATGCTGATTAACACAGTGATATTGTAGTTGTCGCTCAGTAGCACTTGCCCTGCTGAAGTTCTGTTCAGTCTCTCATGCTTTGCCAGTGAGGAGGGACACAAGAAGCTGGTAGGGAGAAGAGACAGGGCACCTGACCCAAACTGGCTTAATAAGCATTCCATACCAAAGCACGTCATGCCCAGTATAGAAACTTCAGGGAGCTGGCTAGGAAGGGGCTAATTGCTGCTTGGAGGTGTACTGGGCATCAGTCAGTAGCTGGTAATTGCATTACTTTTCTGTCTTCAGTTTTATTTCTCTGTCTGTTTTTGTCATTTCCCTCTTCATTACATATCAGTTTCTTTCACCATTTCATAGAAAGGAACGAAGACACCAAAATCAACATGAGTGCTCCATCTTCTTTACATCCTTTTGAAAATAACTATAGAAATGCCTAGCATAGGATCACACATAACATGTCTCATAGACTAGATAAGAAGCCAAATGCTCCAAAGTTTCTCTGCATTCTGGACTGCTGGGTCCTTCTCTCGTCTCCTGAGCTTCCCAAGTTGCAGTCTGTGGGCTAATTTGGACTATTGTCCTTGACTACTTTTAACTGTGCATTTAATATTGCTAAGTACTCATTTTCAACATGTAAATGCATTTAAATTTACTCCAACTCCCACACCTTTCAGTGTATTGGCTGCCAGTTATGTCAGCAAAACTTGCCAATTATTGCAACTTACAGCACAATAACAGCCTAATCAATAGGCAAAGTAAATGAGGGATCAATGAAGAGATCATCAATGCTGCAAGGTAGTCAACAACACACAAAGTGGTCATCAGGTATTCTGCTACATTAAGGAGTTCAAAGAGCTAATAGAAATAGATACTGAAATGCATAGAAAAGTGCCACTGCCTGCTTCACTCAGGTTGGGACAGAGTGGACAACTTCAAATTATGCATGATTTTAGAGCCTAATTCATTTGTATTTGAAATGTCCTAAGTTTTATGAGGAAGGAACTTAAAGAGAAGTATCTCTCACAGAACTTTGCTTGACCTGTGGAGCTCCATGTTGCCTTCAAGGGCAGACAGTATCCAAGCAAAGCATCATAGTCCTTTGTCTTGGTATAAATTGATATCTTTTCAATATTTGGAAGTGCAAGGTCCTACACCTGGGTCAGAGCAATCCCAAGCACAGCTACAGGTTGGGCAGAGTAGCACTGTGGAGAAGGACTTGGGGGTGCTGGTCGATGACAAAATGAACATGAGCTGGGTTCAGTGTGCACTCACAGCCCAGAAAGCCAACCATATCCTGGGCTGCAATAAAAGGAGTGTGACCAGCAGGTCGAGGGAGTTGATCCTGCCCCTCTACTCTGCTCTGTGAGACCTCACTTGGAGTATTGTGTGCAGTTCTGGTGTCCTCAACATAAAA
>JANRGW010039658.1:6175-17261 GCA_024733675.1 Psilopsiagon aymara | reverse complement strand
ACCGCGGCAGCTCTTTTAGGAGGGGGAGGTGGGTTAACAAACTGCGTGGCTGATTTACAGCTTAAACCACGACAGTTCTCAACTTTTTTACTGGCTAGAGGATGAATCAATTAGAAATACAAGTTTGAGGAACAGGTCTTGCTATAACTTTTGTTTTGCTTGGCTACTTTTTTTGTGACAGTAGAGAATGGTGTAAGGATGGCTAATCAGAGAGATGAACCCAAAAAAGTATAATGAAAAAAAAGCAGCTGCAGTTGTACTAGCTCAGTCTGGCTACCTAGCATCTTCCATTGTCATTTCTCCTTTAGTTTTGGAAGTCTGCCTCTTCCTTTTCCTGTGCACTGTTTTCCTTGTTATGCATTTCAGACTTCCCTGACCTCTTCATTGTTTCAGGTTCATCTGTCTCATTTCTCTGTCTAAGGTCCACACACATATGGTAGAAACTCCTGAGATCCTGGAGTTGTCAGGTTTTTTTATGTAAGTTTCTGGGACTTCGGAATGGAACATCCACTCATTCTGAAACTTCTCCTGGTAGTTGGAAGAGATTGCTAGAAGTGCTGTCCAAATCTGGCACTGATCTAGCATTGTCATTTGATTGCCAATGATCCAGGGAGGGAAGGACTAAGTGGACTTGGAAATGCTGCTATTGATTTATCTGCACATGTTGAATCATGTTGAATGGTCATCACTAGCAAAATTGTCTTTATATAGAAACAGGTATTTTAAGGCCTACTCAGTAACTGTAATCACTAAATAGTGTCTCTTTGCTGAAATTAACTTGAGATTCTGAGCCTCACCAAAGTTTGATACTTCTTGTAAAAATTATAAATAAGTTTATGATGACCATCACTAGGACACAACAGAGCTTTGATGTTGATACAAAGAAAAAAGTAAGACCATGCCATACTCTGTGCTTGCACTTCAATTAATAATCACTTTCCTTTTCTGTATGACATTAATGCAGTAATTGTAGTTATTCTAGATGCCATAGTATTATAACTAATTTATTCAAAGGCTTTATGGCAGAAGGGGCGGGGGGGGGGGGGGGGGGCAGAAGCTTCTTCTGGTTTTATGGCTTATAACCTGTTAATAAAATTTAAAGATCTCCCACAGGCTGAGGCTGGAAAGCACTTGTGGGTGTTACCCTGCTCAACCCACTGCTCAAGCAGGGTCACCTGCAGCAGGTTGCTCAGGGCTGTGTTAAGTCAGGATTTGAGATTCTGCATGCTTGGAGAGTTCACAGTCTCTCTGGGCAGCCTGTGCTGATATTTGAACATTGAAGAACCCCATCTGATTACTCTTGATAAATTAGGGTGGGGTGGTGGAAAGTAATGAAGGACTTCTGGAAGATTTGGAGATGTCTGTTATGTTTTCCAATACTTGTGTAAGAGGGGCAAAAATTCTGCATGTTGACAGAATGTTAGTGTTCCATAATGTTAACTGGTCATCAGTAGGCGTTAGCAGAGGAGTATTTGTGACCTGGCTGCCCTGCACTGCTGCTTCTACTGTTTGGATTTTTCTTTTAAACTCCCATTGTATTTGTTTTTTCTTCCAGACACAGATTAAATACCTAGTTAGCTGGGAAATAAGGCTGCTGTTTAACTGTCGGCCATTTGGAAAGAAGAAACGTAGCCTTCTAGAAAATGCTTCCTGGGATCCTTACGTATTTTTTTTTTTTTGATCTTTTAAACAGGAAACATAGAAATGTGACTACGTATTTTATTAAAATGTCTCTGTTCTCTTTTTTCCAGGTCTGCTATTTTTGTTATATGTATCCCAGTTAAGAGGGGTTTTCTGTGATTTCTGGGCTTGGTGCTGTCAGCCTCATGTGAACAAACTAAAGCAAAAAACAAGCTGATTTTTGGAAAACAAAATGCCACGGAAAAGGAAAACTGGTGGGAGCCCTTCTCTGAAGAATGGCAGTTATGACAGAACTGTTGCTGTATCCCAGGAGGACCCAAGCTTTTCACTGTCACAAGCAGTGCATAGTATCAATAAGGAAAAGCTCATGAACAGCATGTCAGAGATGTTTTCTGATCTAGATCCTACTGTGGTTTATATGGTTCTGTCTGAATGTGATTTTAAAGGTAAATAATGTGCAGTTGTCATTATGGTTTTGTTGCATGTGCAGACAGCTCTTAACTAGGGCGACTCCAGAAAAGTTGGTGTAGGTGTTGCAAGCATATTTGTGAGTTTAGCTTTTAATGAGCAGGTGAGTCATAATATTTTGAAATGTTATAGCTTCTTCCTTGCAGGATTCTCCCAAGTTTGACAACGTTTCTGTGAGGCGCTGGTAACTTGCTGTAGCAGTGTGCTCCATATAAATGGAGGTGCAGTTTAAGTGGTTTGTTCTGTGACAGAGCAGGCAGTCGCAGGTTTGTGAGGAGACTTTTTTTTTTCCCTCATTTAGTTTCTATGCCATGCCTGGTAGGTGCACAAACTGTCTCTGCAAGAGGCATATTTTGTGTTCTACACCACACTTTTTTAAGACAGTGGTACACTGTATGTGATCCAGGCAGCGTTTGCTTTTCCTTAAATACTTGAATTGAGCTTTTGTTTCACTTTCTGTTTTGCACTGTCATCTTGTCGTCTCCACTGAGGATTGGTTTTTGCAGGATAAGTTCTGTTGGTCATATTGAATTCTCTGCAGACTAGCTTGGACTGTGTTTCTTCCTCTGTATTCTGCCAAGCTACATGCCCACTTCTCCTGGCAGACTGTTTTCATGTCTATGCCTAGTCCTTCCCATGCTTGAGTGTTTTGAAATTCTTCTGTGTGTAAGCTCATTAGCACATAATAAAAGTAATGGGTAAGATGCAGGAGGAGTTATAACATCTGAGGAGTTACTGGGAAGGGGAGTAAGTCATATATGGAGCCTTTTAATCAATCTGTATTCATGTTACCAGATGTGATTAGCTGAGTTTTATCTGAGTATTTTGCAAAGAAGGCAGGGATTGTTATTTTCTACATGTATGAAAGCTGGGTAGCGATTAAAAGGACTGCTTTAATTGCCATTTTTTACTTTACCTAAATTGCACAGAGTTTATATCTTAATACCACTCTCATATTTGTTGCTATGATTGTTGTTTCTTTTAAAATGAAAATTGATAGAATTACTGAGTCGTTGAACTCTTAATAAGATTTGCCTTTATCAAAATAACAGATTTATCTTGTTGGAGAGTTCAGTAAACACACAGTTCATTATTGTGTTATACTACTAACAATAGTTTGAAAATGGAAAGTTTAGCATCTTTTCATATGAGTAATAATAAGTTTCATACAGTCGAGAAGATGGAAGGACAAGGAAGATTTTGTTTAATGTGTGCAGAAAGTGTTGGATTTTAATGGAATTAGACTTTTTGCTACACTGTCTTTCAGGAAAACAGGAGCTTAGCTTTAGGGCCCAGGTGATACTTGTGCCGGGTTTGATCTTATTCATGTCGATCACGGTCAACCTATACTCCATTTGATGGCTTTACAGAGAATTAATGCAGATAAATGTTTTTTTTCAGATTATGTTAGATATGATATTTTCTATTGGGCCTAGCCATAATGAATGTATTTTGCATGCTTTTATCTCTTTTGTCCTCAGAAGTGTTTTTCAGCTCATTTTATACTGTTTAGCCTAGATAACATAGGTTAAAAGTAAGTACCCATTTAAACATTTAGTTCTAATATTTTTCCCAGTTAAACTGAATAATTTTTAGACATTATTTCCTTAGTAATTTATATGCTGATTAGGTTATTATTTTGCAGTATGTCAGTATTGAGTTCTATCGTTACCTCTAGTGAGAAACAGTTGAAGGGAGTTGCAGAAGGTGTGTTAAAAGGTTAATTGGTGAATGGGTTTTTGGTTGTCTCTTCAGTTGTGATAAATACTCCTTGTACTAAAAAACCTGCATTCACATCAACTTATGTTTGTTCTGTTGACCATGCTTTATTCTCTTTACCTTATTCCACAGTAGAGAACGCTATGGATTATCTGCTAGAGCTGTCCACTCATGCTGAAGGAGTAGGATCTTCAAAAACCTTGGGTTTTGATACAGTAGCACCATCTCTAGCTCCTGTTAATCAGCAAAGATCTGTTGCAGATGAAAGAAGGTGGGAAGGTACTGCAGAACAAAGTAATTCTGAAGAAGGGATGGAAGAGGTCCTATCAAATGATGTGCAGCTCACTGAAGAACTGGATTCCTTAATAGAAAATTCCTTTCAGAGATACAGCTTGAGTGATAAATTGCCCAATTCTGCAAATGACCAAATAGTACATAAGTGTTCTGTGGAACACAATGGCTTTAATGGATTTCCTGAGTGGGAAAAATCTTTTTCAGGTTGCAGTCTTCTACTTTTTCCGCAGCAAACAGGGAAAAATAATGAGGGTTTAGAAAACTTCTGCTGTTCTCAGCCACCAGTGAGTCAGTTAAGTGTCCATACAGGCTCACCAGCTGCATCTGACACTTCTGCACAAATACAGGAAGATTCCTATTTGTCAGAAATACATACTCAGCATGATGTGGCTTCAGAAGTCTATAAACAACCCAATGGAGAAATACCTTGTGGAAATTTTGGTCAGACACAAGATACTGTTTTAGATCAGAAAAGTGTGGCTGCTGCTTCTGGTGAGTCCTCCCAAAGACCTCTGGAACTTGAAGTAGCTGTCACTGGAAATCCTAATTCAGGATGCCTGGAAGAGCATGAAGAGGTAGTGACTGCCTTTAACAGCCACCAGAGTACCTCACTCCCAGAGGCATACGTCTCTCTTGAAACATCCAGTTTCAAAACGCCAGAACCTATAGATTTGCAGCAAACTCAGCAGGGTTATAACTTAAACTTTTCCCCACTGTTATGTCAACCTCAACAACACTGGAATCTGATGGCTCCTGTGTTTTATCCATCCAGTGGAAGTCACAGCTTTGTAACTCCTGTGGTTGTCCGTCCAGGGCAGTGGAGACCTATTTCAGATTATAGGACTTCAGAAAAAGAACATTATTTTTCCTCTCCAGTGGTGTCAAATGCCTGGGATAGCAGCCCTTCTCTGAAAGTACAGGAAAATCGAGATAGAAACTCCAGATTGAACTTCTCGCAAGCACAGCAGTCACCTGTTTGTCACATGATGAGAAAAAGGATGCACTTTATAGGTCAAGTACTTGTTCTTCTCAGAGGTGTTCCAGGATCAGGAAAATCATATTTGGCAAGGTAGACCATCTATATTGTGAGCTTCTAACAGGAACTGTTTAATTGTGAACAGGATTTAGTGCAGGCAGAGGCAGTTTTCTGACATTTGTGAATAGTTATGTTTGTAGCCTAATCTCCAGCTCCATGGTACATGCAGCATGATGAGTAATAATAATTGTGAAGAGCTGATTTGCTCGCAGCTCCTTGACTGCTAAAGGAAATTGAAATAGGAAGGGTTAGCTTTAACTGGAGGATCACTGCAGTGAGCCTGGAGCATCACCAGAGGATCACTGCATTATTGCTAGGTCTGCTGTGTTCTTCCAGTCCCTGCTCATTTCAGTTCCGGTCCCTACTCATTTCAGGTGTTTCCTTCCAATAATATGAATGAAAACATGCCTGCTCTTTATAGGCAGAAATTCCCTTTCCATTGTTGGAATTCTTTTGTGTAAGTAGTATGTGTGTAGCTTCATGGGTTGAATTCTTGATTTCTTTTCTAATGCTCCAAAAGCCTAGCTTGAGCTCAGACTCCTCTAGCTTGCACTTGAAATACTGGGTGCAATTAACACACTGTGTGTGTTTGTCAGTGTGAAAGTACGTCACTAGATTTAGATGGAAACATACCTCCCTTGTTGTTTTGAAATGAGACTTACAGGGAACCTCTTTCAGCTCTTTTTTGCCTAGATATCCCCAGCCTTTGAAAAGAAAGGAAATTATTATGTTTCATCTTTGGCTGGGGGGGTTCCCCCCCCCCCCCCTTTACTGCTTTCATTCAAAATAATTCTGGTTTCCTGCAAGATACTAAATACATGTATGTATGGTAGAAGATAGCACACCTGGGGAGGAGAAGTGGGAAAAGCTATTTATTTCTTGATATTTCACAGGACTTTGCTTGAGGATAACCCAGGTGGAGTCATTCTTAGTACTGATGATTACTTTTATAAACATGGACAATACCAATTTGATCCCAATTGCTTAGGGGAAGCACATGACTGGAACAGGAAACGAGGTGAGAAATAGGGGATTAGCTTACTCTTTTACAATTCAATGCTTGTGTGCTGTTTTGAAAGCTGCCTGTCTTGTAATGCCTGTCTCACAGGTCAAGCATTTATGCCATCATAGAAGTAGTTTTTAATACGTGTGTGGAAAAAGAATATGAGCACAAACCCAGAAATCATCTGTCCATTTTGAAATTAAAAATGCCATGTCTGTGTCAAAAGATTCTTTTGCTTTGGATTTCATCATGGTTGTGTCCTGTTTCTGGAGTGGCAATCTGTACCATCTTCCAGCAATACTTCTTCTGAGATGAACCATTATATATGCAATAAGTAATGAGGATGTAGATACAAATAACATTTACACAGATAATTTCCTGCTCTTGATTATTTTTTTCTCTAAGCACTAAATCATTGGAAAATTTAAAACAAATTTAAAATTATAAGAGCAAGACAGAAGAGATAATCTTGTTTTCTTCTTTCCATAATTGGTGTATTTTTTTATATTGGCTCCCACTAAGCGTACCACAGAACAATATTTTAAAGCTTTTATTTACTAAATTTGAACCATGGTTCTACTATCAAATTTCTAACCAGTGGAGAAGTGGGTTAGTAAGAAATATATGATTCAGTGATAACTTCAGTTGTTCAGACGTACTGTAATATAGCTACAGAACCTTTATGCTGTATCTCAAAGCTGCTGATTCCAAACATTTAATTGCTGTGTATTTAAACTACAATAATTCTGAGCTTTTACATATTTTATATAGTTTTACAGAGTGGACTGTTCTTAAGACTGCTATAAAGTCAAGAATTTTGTGTGCAACAAAGAAGTCCACTTTAAGGTGAACATGTAGGTTTTTTAGTTGAATTTACTGATTGATTAGTCATCTTGGTGCATTTTACACCTGCATACTCATTCCTTGATTGTCGTACATACATTAATTCAGAAGAATAATGCTGTATCAGTATGTTTACATGTGAGGGGGACATCTCTGAAAAAAAAAAAGAAAAAAACCCAAAAGAGGGCCTTGAAACAGATCAAGCTTGGACGAGAGTTCTTTACACAGTGGTTAATCATTATGGGTTATCTACTTTATAAAATACGACAAATTTTGAGCATTAGTATTAATGTTATATGTCTACCCTTCTATAGTGAAATTAACTATATTCCGTTCTTTTGTGTGTGTCTTTCAGCCAAAGAAGCATTTGAAATGAGAATCTCTCCCATAATAATAGACAACACAAACATACAAGCATGGGAGATGAAGCCTTATGTTACTTTGGTTAGTATTACAGTTTGATCAATGTGAAAAGGGATTACTGACCAGCATGGCAACAACATATGCTTTAGAATGCGATTGTCTTTCTCAGTCTAGCTGTTGCTCCACAAGGAAGTCTGGAGTCAAAAAAAAAGTGTTACATGGAATCATGTTACCCAGCTCCATATTCTGTTCGTGTCTGAGTATTGACGTGGCCTACTTTCCAAGTGACAAAACCAAGTGCTTTGTACTTGGGGTCAAAATTAAACATTGTGGAAATTGAATTCTGTTCCTCTTTTATATGATCAGTGAAATTATAAGCTATTTTTAAAATATGATCAGCACTAATAAACGAATGATGTTTGATGCTCCATGAAAGTTGAAAACACTGTCTTAGTTTCATCCTAAGTATGACAGAGGCAGATTTCTCCTACCATGGTACATAAACACATTAGAGAGTGTAGAACGTAGAACTGCCAGGTTTTGAGCAGATACTGTATGTATGCTGCATGTGGTAATGGATTATCTTTGATAATATGGTGGGACTTAACACAGATAATTTTATTAATAGAATTTTCATTATATTATCATTGCATTTATTATCAATTGTCAGATTAATACTTCTTTCATAAATTAAGTCCTTGATTTTGCTGTATACTGAAATGAAGATATGACAAACGTTCTTCTAGGAGGTGTAGGGTTTGGTGAGGTAATAAGATTTAATTCTGAAAACAGTAACAGAAGTGGCACGGTATTCTCGGTGTTTCTCCTGATTAGACTTTGGGCTCCTTTTCTGTCATGATGAGACTAGACCATGTAAGGACCATTTACTTGTAGTCCACTCAAATTTCCCATATGGCAGGACGCTGTCCACAGTAATTGTTAATGTAACTGACTTGCGTGTTTTGGAGCTGGCTTGCATCTGGTCAGCTCTGAATGTAAGCAGTGAGCTTTTTTCTCTCTTGGAGATGTGCATACTATCCCTGGGAAGAGGAGAAGTTCTGCAGAGGAGGTAGAACATTCAAAAGGGTGATACAAAATGATGATTTTGTTTGGTTTTGTGATCATGGCACACAGTTTTGCAGTAAGAGAAGCAAATACGTATTTTTAAAAATCTGTTTATACAACTGAAGTGCAACACTGAACAGAAGTATGTTATTCCAAATGTTTAGTTGCTTTTGAGAAGCACAAAAACCAGCTTTAAAGAAGCAGGCTGTATGTGTTGTGTGCTTTTTCACCAGAATAAGAAATGGGTGATGTGACTTGTTCTGTTTTTAATCTGTTTTATTCAGGCTCTGCGGTTCAAATACAAAGTTGTGTTCCGAGAACCAGGCACATGGTGGAAGTTTAAACCCAAAGAACTTGAAAGGTAAGATTATAAAGGAGAATTTCGCATTAGATTGTGTATCTTTCACAGACTATGATTTTTAAAAAGGTACAACTTAGTGCAGTGGCTGGTGAAGTAGTCAAGATTTTTGTGGTATTAAGTGTCTTTTTAATAATTTTTTTCCACAATATTAACTTTTTTGGTATTTTGTGTGTATTAGGGGTTTTTTTTTTCCACTGTCACTTTATTCTAATTGTATACAAAAGCAACAGATATTATGTAATGTTTTCATGATTGCAGTTCTTTTGCATTTAAGGTGTAGTGGCTGCTCCTTTTGGTTCCTGAGGTTGCGAAAATGGTGTCAGGTTGAGACTGCTTTTGCATCTGGCTGGTCTGTTGTCTTACTTGAAATGTTCCTGCTGTCACTGAGTTTAAAGCAGTCAGTACCTCGTGAGAGGGACAGACCTCTGTGCATCATCACTGTTGTTTACCTCATCTTTAGCAGGACCTTCTACACAGTCATAAAGCCATTACTTAGAGCCAAAATAGGCAAGATGTAAACCCTGTGTAAGTGAATAATATGTACTGAGAAAATAGGCTGGATGCCAGGTTCAAAGGGTCTGAAGTCCAAGAGGAGGCTGATGTGCCTCTAGGATGAATGCTAGGATGGCCACGGTTTAGTCTCCTATTTATGACTTGGATACTGGAATATAGTGCACTCTCAACAGATTGGCAGATGGTACTGAATTGAGCAAGAATACTTTGTTCAGCCTCAAGAAGAGAACATTAAGGAAGAGCCATGTTGTTGTCTTCAGCTATCTTTTGAGGGGTCACAGAGAACACTAAAAAGATCTCTTCCGAGAGTTGTGCAGGGATAGGGCAAAAAAACATAATTAAGTTGGAACTTTGGAATTTTTTATTACAGAAAGTAAGTGGGGGTTTGGTTTTTGTTTGATCATTTTGTTTTTTCTTTTGAGGGTGGTCACACACTGAAAGAGCTTCCCCAGAGAGTTTGGAGACTCAGTCATTGAGAATATTCAAAATTTGACAAGACAAAATGCTCTGGGCAACCTAATCTAGTGGTACCTCCTCTGAGTTGGAAGTTGGACTCTGTGACCACCAGGGGTCCCTTTCAACATAAGTTGTTTTGTGGTTTGGTAGTATCTGTTGTCATCTGAATTTGCATGCCTAGCTTAAGGTTGGCCACTTTTCAGCTGTGGTAAGGAAGATTATTTTCTCTCCTAAAATAGGACTTAAACATTTTCTCCTGTACTTTCAATTTCTGTTTTATCATCCTTGGCAGGATTCACTTGCTCTAGGTGGAACTGCTGCAGAGCATATTCCTAGTTGGTGTTCAACAGAGTCACTGACAATCTCCAGCCAAAGTGTGTCCAAAATAATAAGTGAATAGGTTTTTCTCAAAGCTCAAGGAGTTCTTAGCACAACCAAAGAAGGAAGAGTTAATTCAGAAATCTTCCATACCCAGTTTGGTATCCTGCATCACTGTCAAGATCTGGTATGATGTGTTTCTGATACTGGTTTGAAGAAGATGCATTATTGGCACAGTTAAAAGTTTCAGTATTAAACAAAACATCCAGTTGCAGAACAGGCCATCAGGTGGGGTGCAGAAATGGAGCAGCAGTTTGAGTCACACCCTATGCGGAGTACAGTGTGAGTGCACTGTACAGAAAGAACTGCTGTTTCACAGCTTTTGCTTTGTCCCCTGAAATCTCTGGTTAGTCTTGCTGTAGACTTATGATGAAATTATTGTTGAATTATTCCCTTCTCTCATTGCAATATACAAATCTGAAATGTTTCTTTTTTTTTTTTTTTTTTATGCATAGACGAAACATTCATGGTGTCTCGAAAGAAAAGATCAAAAGAATGTTGGAGCGGTATGAACACTGCCTTACTATTAGTTCAGTATTGGATTCTTCAGTCCCAGAAAAAACAGAAGCTGCTGGTTGGAGTGAAGATCCTTGTCAGGAGGAAAGCCATAGGTTAGATTCTTATACTAGCTTTGTAGTCTCACATAAGAGGGTAAAAATTCAAACTTTGTAGCAGTGGAAGCTGGATAATGCTGTTGATCAGGTGAATAATAAAAAGAAATGCACTGCATAGTTTCCTGAATTTATAAGAATTGGAGAATTTCTAGAAATGAGCAGTCAAGGGACTTAGGTGACTTTCCACTGCTTTTTGAAAACCTCCCCATATGACTGTGTGTTTGATTGACTTCAGTCTGCTCTTGCAGCCCAAAAAGCCAACCGCATCCTGGGCTGCATCAAAAGGAGCGTGACCAGCAGGTTGAGGGAGGTGATCCTGCCCCTCTACTCTG
>JANRGW010039657.1:27382-150637 GCA_024733675.1 Psilopsiagon aymara | reverse complement strand
TCTGGACTTGTTCCAACAGTTCCATGTCCTTTTTATGTTGAGGACACCAGAACTGCACACAATGCTCCAAGTGAGGTGTCACGAGAGCAGAGGGGCAGGATCACCTCCCTCGACCTGCAATTGCAGTGTGAATTGCAAGAACCAAGTCAGCATCGCTGTGCTTGTTTCTAACTATTTGCTGGGTTTATTGTAACTTGCCCTCTTTGCCCTTTATGTGCTTGCTTTTCCTCTGCTAGTGGCTGCAGTGCATTTAAAACCTGGCATGTTAGGATGTGTTTCCATAGGATGCCCAGCATGTCCAGAGGCTGCAGGCCACGAGTAACTGCCCTCTCCCCTGGGAAACACTTGGGAGGTGTGAAGACACTGATCACCTCCAATTTCAGAGAATTAAAAGGTTTTTCTGCAGTCCTTCTTGCAGTTCCTCTCCAGGTACACTGAGGTACACGTTCAGGATAACCTACCTATGAAAGACCCAAAATAACGCAAAAATTTGCCCAAAAAATCAAAACAAGTGCTCAGTACTATGTGAAAAATAACCACAATATAACAAACAAACAAAACACATCATGATGTCTCTTCAGGCAACAGGCTTTCCCTGCAGGTGCTTTTTAGTCTGTTTGAAGAGCATGCTCAAGTGAGTTTCCTCTTTGGATCTGAATCCTGCTTGGAAAGGGTATGTTTTGTGGTGCAAGAACCCAAAATGAGGGGAAGTGGCCATGTTTGTCCTTTATGGTATTTAAGATACGGTGAACTCTTCAGTCCTCCCTGAGAAGGGTGGCCAGAAGCATCAGCTTTTGGGAGAGTTTCATTCCAGCGCCGTTGAGCAGGGCATGACTTGCCACAGCTCTGTGTAAGACCAGTGCCAGCAGATGTAGATCATGCTTACAGAGCTGGTTTGCCAAGGTTTTTACAGCATTTTCATTTACACACAAGTCTTGGCAATGCAGGAAAAAGAAAATACAAAAGGTGCAGGGATCTGAATGGGAATTTGAATAAAACACCATAGAGCACAGTTACATTCTTTACTTGCATCAGATCCAGACCGCCACGATAAGGCACAAAAGTCTCATCTGAAACAACATCCACCTCAGCTCAGCACCCCCCTATTATCACTGTGCAATGTAAATGCCTGTGCAGGATTGGCACCTGAGGGCTGCAGCCCCCTGGCAGGAGCTGCTGTCAGAGCTCTTCCTCAGCTTTCTTTCACCCTGACAACTCCCCTTACAGCTCCTCAGCCATGCTACATGTTTGAATTCCTTAAGCAGGTCTGTGCACAGCTCCTGTAAGTTCATCTCAATGCAGGAGCATCTCTGCGCGCTTTCCCTGTCTGCTTGGGCTGTCGTGCACAGGCTCTGTGCTGGTAGGATGTGCAGTAATAGCATGAAACCTGCTGACAGCCCTGCCTCCGAACCACGTCATGCAGGTGATGAACAAGCTTTCCCAGTAATGCTTTACTGCACTTGCTGGGCTGTATACACAGAGAGAGGTGGGGAAAGACAGGGCAATAGGGACTGATCTTGGAAGACAGGGATATGTGCTGTATTTGACATACTGAACTGACATGTTCACGCATTAGATATTGGCTGAGGGAACCCCATCGGATCCTCTCTGGCTTAAAGGGAGAAGTGTGGCTGTAGCTTGTACCGTCTGCAAAGGCACCTGCATGGCAGGTCCAGTCTGCGGTGACAGATGCATCCTTTTGTGGGGGCTTTAAGCCATACCTTGCTCTGGCTTGTTCCTGCCTCTTCCTTGCTCCGTCCCAACCCTTATCATTGCTAAACCCTCCCAGGTATGGAATGGTGAAGGACCTTGCTCTGCAGCTGGTTCTCCTGGCACTTCCTTTGGAGCCCTGGAGTTTGAAGGGGTCAGACTGTGCTGGGAAAGTAGTTTTTGTCACTGGCCACAATTTGGGAAAGAAGACGGAGAGCTTCCTGCAGGCAACTTTATTAGAGAACCTGGCAAGAACAGAAGATACCAGCCAGGGAATGGGCTGCTTTGGAGCCCCAAAGAACCTCCTTCCTGGGCTTCTGTGAAACGTCACCATGCTGCCTTCTTCCCCATTAATATTTTATCAAGCAGAAGAAGAAAGTTTCCCTTTGAAGTTATACATTAGCAAATCAGCTTCTTATTATGGCATTAAAATAGCGACAGTTTTGCTTGGAGGAGGGAAAAGGAGGCAGGCAGCGTGGCGGTAAATACTGTATTGGAGCAGTTAATCGCTTTAGGAATAAGCGAGTGCTACAAACTAGAAATTTACTTTCTGTGGCCCCTAAAGCTGAACCTGCAGCAGCTCTGATCTTGTTAGTTCATTCTTTCATCCTTTCAGATCCTAATACAAAGCCTTGAGGGAGCACTTCAGGCCTAGATAGTACCAAATACTATGGTACCATAAAAAAGAGCATTTTCAGGATGGTGGTAGCTGGGAACAGAGGCAGATACAAACATACTGGTCATAGGCCTAACTTTTCCCATCAATTACTGTCATCTGAGAAAATGCGTATACAACTTTATTGTGTAGTTACTGCTGGTCAGGCTAAAAGCTTGTCTGGGAGAAAAATCTCTTTCCTAGTGGACATTAAGGAAAGCACTTTGTCTGGTAAGTATAATAAAAACTGACCAGCAGAGAGTGTTGTAAAGACGAAAAGTGCTGTAAATGTGTCACTACCTGTTATGTGGTTTATATGAGAGATTTGTAGCCATTGAGACAAGCTGCCCATAGGAAGTACATTGGGAATCTGGGAAAGGGGATTGTAGTTACAAGAGGATTGGATGTACAGATCCTGGTGTAATCCTTCCCATGAAACACTTTGTTGAAATCTCTGTTATCAGAGGCAAGGCAGTACAATCTAAACACAGGCACATTTGATCTATAGGGCTATCTCTATTTCCAGGGTCAAAATAGGTCTCAGCAAGGCAGTTCAGCTGTAATCACAGAGAGGGAGTCAGAAAAACCCTTTTTCAGGCCCTGGGTCAGTGCAAACATCATTACCAAGACTAAGCATAAGTTTGGCTTATTTGCTTGAGTAGGCAAAAAAATACTCAGAAGCCTTTCATAAAAAGTAGTTGTCCAGGCAGTGTTTTGCAATGAAATCTCTTTTGATGGCTTTGGCTGAAAAGAAAACTTCATGCTGATCAGCTCATGGCAAGTTTAATTTAATCTCATTTCCCCTCAGGTTGCCTTGTCTGTCTGCCCCATTTCATTCTCTGCAGTTTGTTTGCTTGGGAAGGACTCTTTTTTGTCATTGTTTTTTCTGACTGCATATTTGTGGAGCTACTGGCATGACCTCAAGTGGATCTGTCAGTAATGGCTATCTCATAAACTGCTAATGAAGACATGTTCTGCGCGGGCACGGGGAAGTGCTTGGGTGCCTCAGACCCAGTGCTGTCCTCCTGCTCCTTTACTCAGCCCAAGTGAGACTTCCACTCTTTCCTGGCTGTCTTCAGAATCATTCTGGGGAGAAAAAACAATGTCATTATGCAGATTTCACATGTATCTTCAAAGGATTCTGATGTTTAGAGTTAAAAGCTTGGCCTGTCTTATTCCTTATTATATCTAGGTAATAATAAAATAATAAAAGTGAAGAAGGTAATCCTTTAAGTCAATAACTTCAGGAATCCATAATAATTCTAGATGCCACAATTTGCTTTCTGCTTTCAGATGTGGCTTAGTAAACTGTGTACCTTTAGCTTTTCTGCTAAAAAATAGCCAGAAGATCCCCTTTGAAGTGATGGGCTCTTTTATGGCTTTTTATCTGTTAATAGTATTTATAATCTAATAGAGAACAACTTTCCAGATCTGTTTGAAATACTTCCAAGCTGCTTATCATGATGGAGCATTATCATCCAGCGCTAATTCACATTAGCCAAGGGTTGGATTTCAATTAACAGTCGCAATATTTAAGTTTATTTAGCTAAACCATTTGCATTGGTGTGGCATTCATAAAGTCAGCAAGCAGTTGCATAGATATCTTCTTGTAACTTTGAACCAATTTTGTAAATTATGTCTAAAAAATTGCCTTTTTTAATGGATTTTTTTAAGTTTTTAAATCCAGGAGGCTCTGAAGAGAAACAAGGCAAATATTTCCTTGGTACCAAATCTTCTTCTATTTCCTTTTCAAACCTTGACAGAAAGAAATAGCATGAAATCCCAGCACTGCCTTCTGTGTTCATGGTCAGACTTGCCCTGGTGGTAACAAACCTAAGCTAGGGAGAAGCGACAACGTGCAGATCAGAAAGTACATTTCACAATTGCCATCGGGCTGAGTTCAAAGCGGTTCCTTTTACCGTTTCATCCTCTAAATTACTTGAAGAGGTTTCACTCACTCTCCTGGCCTTTCTGTGCATATTGCACAAGTGCCCCGCAGAACGAAACACAAATAAACATCAAAGCAGGGAAAAGAATTTGCCTTCCTCATCTTTTTGGATGTGCCTCTTTTATACTTGTATATATATTTATATATAATTCCTGAAGTAGCCTGTGGCTTATATTAAAGTGCAAGCATTTGAAATAAAGTGACAGTGATTTATCTTCCTGGAAAAATAGGGAACTTCTAAAGTGATGTGTTCAGATCCTGAAGCCTAAAATGCATACAATAAAAGAGTGGAGACCTCCTTCAATGGAACAAGCCTGAGCTAAAAAGGAAGATTTTCATAGTTTTACTGGTTTTCTTCATCTTTCTGCTATGGGGCAGGACCTTAACAGCTTCCCTGGGGAGCAGGCTGTTGAGAGGGAGAAGAAGGGCCTGTAGCTTTTCTGCAGTTGTTGACCTCTTCCATATCTCTGCCTTTTCCCTGTCTCTCACACTCTAATTTTGGGTGGTAACTCTATGTCCCACCAGTACCTGATGCAGGACCTGGGCAATGTTCCTTCTTTCAGGGTGTTCAACATGTGAAAACAGGCAGCAGTGGTATAAGAGGGAATGTTTCATTCCAAGTGGGTATCAGCAAGTCGTGCTTTTACAGAAATGGTGCTTTAAAAGGAAAACAATTGAGAAAAACTGGGGGAAAAAGGTACCTTCCTGTGCTGAGAGGCTGTGAGGGTTTGGGGCAAGGGTGAGCACAGCAGGGGTTGTTCCAGCCTTCCCTCTCGCTGGGCTCACTCTCCATTAACTCACTCACTCTTGCTCCTGTTATCATTATAAAGTGAGTTTGAGATGTGAGGGGTGGTTATCATGCATTTGTGCACTGCAGGAGAAATGGAGAGCATTAGGTACCGTGTTGCTTCTTGAAGTGCCAAAAATAGTTATTGGGCAATTGCTGTGGAAAAGGGACTTCTTGGTAACTTTCTCCTGGGTGGAAGAGCCACGGGGCCACATTCGCACCCCATGGGAAGCCAGCAATCAGTTGCTGAGGTTGTTTTTTGCCTTCGGCTACATTTGGTCTGTGTTTGCATTTCTCTCTCACCATTTAACTCTATGTACTTCACAGAATCCTAGAATGGTTTGGGTTGGAAGGGACCTTAAAGCTCACCCAGTCCCAACCTCTTGCTATGGGCAGGGACACCTTCCCCTAGAGCAGGTTGCTCCAAGCGCCATCCAACCTGGTCTTGATTATTGCTAGGAATGGGACAGCCACAGCTTTGTCTTCCAGGGTTGTGGGTGTGTGAGAAAGCCCAGGTGCCGGTGAACCATCCATGTTCATTTACCTTGTGCCTGCCAAGCAGTGTGTCCTATTCAGTGCCAGATGAATGTCTCACCTCTTGCTACTTCTTGTGTGCCCCCACAGCCCATTTTGAAACCTTCTAATGTAGAGGGATGAGCCTGGGACTGACCCCAAGGTACGTTAGCACTTGAGTGGAGATGGGATGTGGCACCCTGTCACTCCATCTCCTACCCTGGATAATCCAGGCTGGCTGCAGCAGGGTGCAAAGCCTCTGGCTTGCCCGGAGACAGGCATTGATGGTGTCAGCATGAATGCTGCTGTTTCAGCATCCACTCGGATCCCGTCACTTAATGGCCATCACATTTGTCTAATGCTGCTCAGGGGTGTGTGTTTGCTTGCCCATCACTTTGATAATCAGCAAAATGACACCCTGAAAGCATGCCACTCTTCCACAAAGGCACCTTGAGAAGGTGGCATTCGGTGAGCCATCGTGCTCACAATCCCATTTTCACTTGCTTATCTGCTGCAGTGATTTGGGCTACGCCCTTCTGTGGCAGGGTGCAGACCTGACCCCAGGCTTTGTATCGCTGCTGGGCCACACGTATCCCCTCCTTCACTCCATGCACAGCTCCTGACTAGCAACAGCTTTGATATTTTCTGGCTAGGGTAGCACAGAGTCATCTAACTCTAGGTGTTTCATTACTTGAAGTGCACTGGGGAAACACGATGCTTAACGGCATTGTGTCACTTGTTCTAACCGTCTCCTCTTGGGCCGTGTAATGTGACATATAGAAACGGTGTTGAATTTGCAGCCTACTACAATTTTTCCTTGTCCTGCTGGGACTTGCTCTCTCCCATTGCTCACCAGTTTGCAGGAGGCACCACGCTGCTGCTCTGGCGAGGAGGATGGAGCCATTCTAGCAATATGAGTTACTGGCTCTGTCTTCCTCCTCCCCTCCCACCTTCCTACAAGACAGAGTACATGGCTGCTTCCCACAAGCAACTACAAGTCATTGCAATGTAACAGCTCTGGTAAAGAACAGCTTGTGATACTCTGCTTTTCAGCTTAGCATATTTGCTTGTTTACTCACTAATATTTTTAGCTTCAGCAATGACATCTCGGTTATTGGCAGGAATAAGCAGGATTTGACTGGTTGGCTTTCTAGAATAAGCTTGTCTGCTTTTGTATGTCATCTGTATATATATATATAAAATCTGAATTTAAAGAACCAACAGTTCATAACAAAATTGTTTATCATAATGCAAGCTATCTGGTCAGTCTAAAGTCAGCATACATCTTTATGCAAACTCAGTCAGAGGACTCCAGAGGTCCTTTGCTCCCTGTAGTTAGTAGATGCCTTCAGTCACTGATGTCTACAGGAGAAACTGTCAGAAGCATCATCAGTGGCATTTGCTGATTGACATATTCCAAAAGCCCAGTTTATTCTTCCCTCTGAGTCCATTCAACCAGTAAAAGGCAATTATGACTCCAGTCAAACTCTGGTTGGCACGAGCATTTGCTGAGAAGGGAGGTTCATCAGGAGTGGGTAAGGATGGAGCAGCTCATACTCATCCTTCCCTGGGTGCTGCCAGAGGCTGATGGCTCCTCTGAGACAGTGCTCAGTTCTTACCCAGTAAAGCTGTTCATCACAGGGAGGTGCTGAGGGCTGTTCTACCTTTCTCTTAGCACTGTAGCATCCTCCTTTTCTCTCCATAAATGTGTCCTCATGTGCCCTTTGTGGGTGCACTGGTGTTCTCCAGTACAGGACTATGGGTTCTGCCCCCCCTGCAGCCCACTACAGCAGTCACCTTTCTATACAGTTTAGTTTCATCTTATACTACTGAGAACATGCTTTTTATGGGGACTTCTTTTCCAAATACAACCTAGAAACAGTGATTTCTGGGAATCCAGAAGCCATCATGGGTTTGCTGAGCCCCATACAATGCACAATGCTGGTGGGATTTAGTTAAGGAAATTATGAAAACTGCAAAAATGGCTCGAATGAAATAAAGGCTTTCTCTTGGTAGCATTATGTGTTCCTCACAGCCTTGTGTGCTGTTTATAGCAATATATTTGGCAACACAGGTTAAATCCATTCTCCTTGCAAGACTCGGATTTAGAGCTGGAAAAACCAAGGTATCTGCACGTCTGTGTGCAGCTGCACATGGAATGCTGAGATTGCATTTGTGTCAGGGTTTCTTGAGTTCCTTTAGGGAAAAAACAACATTTTACGTTTAAGTTGGTTTTGTATATTTCAAAGATGCCATTTCTCTCTGAATTTGCAGTTTGAAAACTAAAGCTTTCTACTCTAACTTGATTGCTTCTACAGTGGCTTTGAGTCCACCTCTTGTTTTCTTCTCCGCTCCGCTCACCACCTGGGTATGGCAGCCCTGCTCCTTGGGATGTTTTTAGCTGAGCCATGGGCAAGCAAAGGCAATTTACCCGTGACTGAAGCTAATGTGGCTCTGGGAGCAAGGGAGTCCCTTTGCATCCAGTGTTGCTACAACGACTACAGCCGTGCTCCTTCTGCTGCCTCTAATTCTGGCAGACAGTGAGGGAGATGGAGGAATGGGTGGAGGCGTGAGTTGTAAATCAGTGGGGCACCCTGCAGGCTATCACCTTGGGCTTGCAGCGGGTGTGAGGAGCAATAGGGTCACAGTCACAGTACTTTTTACTTCTGGTTTGATTTAACCTGAAAATGTACAAAGGGATTCACGGGCTATGAGCGTGGGAGGGCAATGTTGGTTTGCGCTGCTGTTTTATGATGAGCTGCATGGTTTTAACAGCCAGAATCCAAATGCCAATTTCTAGGGATCTGGGGAGTTCACACAGAGTGAAGATTAGAGACTTCATACCTGCTTAGGAGAATCTTTGCCATCAAAAGCCAAAGGGAATTATGATCTTCAGAGTAGAAAATTTCCACCCTGAATCAGATCTAGATTTTTGGCTGTGACCATGCCATAAATAAATAAAAATCAAAACCTAGGGGAACTTTTTTCCTCTCTTGCATCTTTTATATAAAATTCCTATACAATTTCTTCTTTAATGATAAACATTTTTACCCAAGAGATTTCTCGAGGCTCTGGTCTAGTTACCAGCTTCAGACTTCAGTGAGGTTCAAACCTTGTGCTGAGCTCCTCATCCTAAACAAGTCTATTGTCAGCCGTCACTCAAGCCCCTGATCTCTCCCTTGCCTTAAAAATTGTACACACGCACACATACCCCCCTCATGCCCCCCCATTTCTTTTAGCATGCTTTGCACTTTTCATCTCATTTTCTGGCTCTCTTGAGCTTTAAGAGTATTCTGGGAAATAACAAGAGGGAAGACAAAAAGCTGATTTAGTGCTCAGCAAACATTGGATGGAGATTTGTGCATGGGTTTAGAATTTATTCTCTCCTTATGTAGCAGAGGAGGGTTTGATGTAATAGCTAAGAACATACATGGCAGAAGTTGCTGAAGAAGCCTTTTCAACGTTGACAGGTTATGTATTTCACATTTGCAACTGCCAGTCATAGTTCAAGCATTTTTATTGTGAGGGAGAGGGATTTCTTACCAGTGTAGGTATGACTACAGTCAATAGGTACAAATCCATGGCATATGGCTCAAGGAATTGTAGGTGTGACAGAAACATCCCAAGAAATGCAATGGGGAGAAGTGTTTGGAAAAAGGAGAGATTATCCAGCAACTAAAGAATTTTCCCTCTTGTTTTATTTGGCATCAAGCTCTCATTCAAAGCCCATTCTGCTTGGGCTGGGAGCAGTGAGTGGCTACAGCCCCATAAAGCTGTGTTCTAGCTTGGGTCAGTGACCCCTGAAGCATATTCTGGACTCCTGCGTATGAGATAGGGAGGCTGGAAAAGCTGAGCTGCTTTGATGTCCAGACTGTGATGTGTGAGTGTTGTTATTGCATTGTGAAGGAAAGACCTCATTAGTCCACCATGAACCAAATCAAAGACACAGAAGAAAGGAAGTCAGTCAAGGGTGATGGGTATTAGAAAGAGAAGAAAAACCCTGGGTATTTGGAAGAGGAAGGCATCACTGTTTGAACAGACAGCCTTGTAAGCAAGTGATATAAAAATAAACTTAATGTGCTTCCTAACATGACATTGCAGCAACATAAGGTTGGAATAAATCTTGAAATGTCTTATTGGAGAGAATACAGAGTAAAGCTTGATCCAATTGTTTGTGTATAACAAATGAAAGAGCATGTAGGAAAATGGAGTTTTATTGTAGAAAAAGTATGTTACAGAAAGAAAACAGACATGCGGTTCCAGTTCAGCAAAGCCTGTAAGTGATGCTTTCATCTCTCATGCTGCTGAACACAAGGGGACTTTGTAATGAGGTAGCAGGAAAGAAGGTGCAGAGTAAGACCTTAGACCTGCTGAAAACTGGGGATTTGGATGGATCAAAGAGACTGAGGAAGCCCAAGGGCTTCAGTGGTGACCAAGCAGCTGTGGCTCATATCCAGCTCCAGCATCTTCCAGGGTCTGCACCTGGGTAAGCACTTAGTGGTCCCCAAAGGGAGATGAGAGCAAGTAACACGTCACTGCCTTCTAAGTTATAATATTGAAGCATACCTGAATTGGCTAACAAATGAGAACCTCAAAAGAATTTTGAAATGGTCTGTTGATTCTTGGGTTTGATGGCAATGAGAGCAACAGAATTCGAGCAATTAATCAAACACACTGAAGTGAGATACTATTAGCAAAGTACAGTGGTGTTGCGTCAAGATTTATATATGGTAAGGAAAAAACAAAAGAGAGAGAGAGTGTAGAGCAAGCAGATGAACTGTCAGACCTAAAAAGTGTCGTCATTGTGGAAGCAGCTGAAAAAAGTCAATAGAAGACAATTGATTTTAGATAAATTGTCAAAAACTTGTCAGCACTTGAGGTTAAGAGAAAAGTCTCTTGACAATGGAAACGTATCATTTGCCTCGATAAAAGTCTGTAAAGATTATTAATAAGGCATTGATAGGAAGTTTATAGAGCAGCTTTGAAAATAAATGATGAAAGGAAAATGACAAAGGGTGGCTCTGCCAGAGGTAGGAAAGCTACTGTTCCGTAGCAAAATGACCTCTGGTAGGGGGAGAAAAATGGAAAGAAAGGAAAGGAACTAGGTTTTTTTTCTTGATTTCTACCTCTTTGTGATCACAAAATGCTTTGATACAGAACACAACAGAAATGTCTTATAAATGCGTAATTCCTGAAACAGAGTAACCACTATGAAAGTTGAGGTTTTCAGATGACTACTGTGGTAAACATAGCGCTTGTAGGTCCAAAGACTCATTTTGCTCATAGTGATGGCTGTTTTTTCATGTGAATTATCCGTTTGCTAATTTCCATGTGCTATGAAAAGAGCGAAGAAAAAAACTGAGTTTTACAGTGTTTTCATTCAATCAGCCCTGGGGTGCTGCAATGCACTACAGGGATCCAGGAGCAGCATACAGGAATCCTGGGTGGCTGAGGTTTGTGAGGCTGTGGATATGCGCCAAATCAGAGCCCTCTTTAAGTCTTCAGAAGCCAGTTTTGGGAAGATGCCCTTCATGGCATTCACTACTCCTGCCAAGCAGTGCTGAAGGCAGGATTTGATGTTAAAATGGTCCAGACAATTGTGTGAGTGCTGTGAGTACATTGGGTTGGTGGAGGGACAGTTGAAACTATTGTTCTGCTTTGAAAAGAATTATGGAAGGGGTATAAACACTCTTATCCAACTGCCTGAGCTTCAACAGCAGCAGGAAAGCTCCTTATGGACAAGTTCTTCTTATGCCTTCCTCTGTAATGTAATACGGAGATGGGATGCTAACCTCAGCAGACCACCTGTGTCCATCAACGTGGTGATCCTGGGATCCACATTTGCTTGGGTTTAAATTCTTTGAAGCTAAGAAAGCGGGATGTGGGTTTACTTTGCATTCATTTGAAGGAGATCTGCATGCAGAGTGAAATACGATGGTCGAACGACTTTATCTTGGTGTGATTTATTTAACTCATGAAAAATGTAAGGAGATTGAATTATATTGGCACTATATATCATATTGCTGGGTGAAAAATTAAGATGGATTAGTGGAATTTAAGTGACTAGTTTCTCACTTAACTTGCATTATGATTAGCCCAGCAGTGTGCTCTGCCATGAACATGAACAAGAAAGCAGCAGGCAGGTTGCCCAAGTGCTTTAGGAACTCCAGACTAGATGGAGTTCCTAAAGCTCCAGACTAAGTAAAATATGCAGAAGTGTGTGGCTGTTACAGACTCAGGACTTGGCTGTATTTGGTGATATCAGTCTTGATAGAGTGGCAGGAAAAATTAAGAGGGAGGGTTTCCAGTAGAGAGAAGGGCATGTGGAAACTTCAAGGGTTTTGTTCAAGCCTGAGGAACAAAGGTGAGACAAATTGCAGGACAAGAGGAAACTTAGAGTGTTCTCTGAAATACTGTGATTTGTCAGTATCAGCAGAAGGGCAGAGACTATTCTGGTAATCAGCAAGAGAGGAAGAATTCTTAAGAAACCATCGAGAGCACTTTTCCTGCAAAGGTTTTCTGCTTATTAATAAAAATCAGGGAGGAAAAATGAAGTAATTAACAGACATTGTATTTAAGGTTATTTTCTAACCCTAATTTTCAGATTTGTATTTTTATTCCTTCTCTAAATACTTTTGTGTCCCTGTCCTAAAGGGCAATATGCTTGAGTAAAGATAATTTGAATAGATATTAATTGCATTCTAGGTTTTTTTAACCACTATTTTCCAACTCATCTGTTCATGGAACACATTTAAATTCCCAATTCAAGTCTTCATAGAATCATAGAATAGTTAAGGTTGGAAAGGACCTTAAGATCATCTAGTTCCAACCCCCCTGCCATGGACAGGGACACCTCCCACTTCAATTTGCAATTTAATTGTATAGTCTATTAGCTTTACAATACCTAATTTTGACCTCACCCCTTGTGCTATGTTTGACTCAGCGGATGCAATTTCAGGTTTCTGTGCATGGTAAAGTAATGACGGAATGGTGTATCTCCCATTAAAGCATGGCTGGATGGTGCTCTGCTTTGTCTCTCTGTCCTTTTCACCTGCAACATGCTCACACTGCAGAGCATCAAGGCCAAGTTTTAAAGGAGCTCTTGAAAACATCATATAAGATGCAACTGTGCGAATTACCAATTCAAAGGTTATGGATAGAAAAGAGTGGTCCAAGGGAAAACTACATCATGTTTGAAATCTAGACTAAGTGGCTTAAGAGGGCAAAAATTTAATTAAATACCTGGAGCCAGCCTGAACTGTCAAGAATAAATCTAAATTAAATATGATTACAAAGTGATCTAATAGAATGAGATAAGTTATAAATAAATTAAACCTAACTCGCGAGACAGAAACAAATCAACAGAAAGTCCTTGGGTGTAGATCAGTCCTGGTACATTTTTATGACACAGATCAAAATAGGATGAGCATTCCTGACTGTGCAGCAGAAAGGAGCCTATAAACATGATTGACAAATCTGCCAACAAAAGTTGAGTCTGTGCAGGGCGGAGATGGATCATGCAGAGGTTTCTCTATAATGTGCTCTCAGTTGCTGAGTGGTTATAAATTATTACAAAAGGGCTGGGGTGCTGCTCTAGTTCTGGCAATAGTAGGGACGGTGGTACATTTAAATGGAGATGATACAGCTATTCGGTGTCTTCCCATAGCACACTTAATGTTTTTACCTTATTTTCTGTCAGGGAAACATGGCTTGTGACAGTGATGATAAGCTGGGAGTAGTTTACTCTATTGGAATAACCTTTGTGATTAAGCCAGTTCAAAATTAACAGGGTAATCCAAGGATTTGGTCACTGATAAAACCATTTTACAGCATGTTTGTGAGTTACAAAAAGCAAACTGTAATTAACTTGTAGCTGTTGCTTGAGTAGAGCCAATAAATAAATTAAGATGAAGTTGGCTGCTTAGCAAATTGTATCAACAGAAAGACAAACTGAATCAAAAGACACCTCTTCAATGGCAAACATCAGTGTTATTACAGCTGTCAAGAGCCCATTCTTCCCCAATTTAAACAACCTCAAAGAGAATTCCAAGTCTCCTGTTATAAAAGAAATAAGCTTAGGAAAAGGGAATATTTGTACACAACAAAATACACCAATTCTTGTGTTTTGGCCTTTGAATATTTGTGTGTTCTTTATTTTCTTTTAGCACAGTAACACACGGTACGTTTTGGGGAGAAAAGCATGTAGAGAGCAGACCCAAGGGAAAAAGAGCCACTGAAACCAAACGTTTGAAATCTGGCTATATCAATTGGTTTTTTGAAAGGAAAGCATGAACATAGGAAACAGCAGGAGTGTCAGGAGGCAGGTGAGGCTGCCCATGGAATCACAGTCTCATGGGATAACAGCGTGCGACTGTCTGACTCTGTACGGCAGAATTTGATGGTAACAGACCACTTACTCCTGAACAGATGTCAGCATCAAAAAGCAGCATTTTTGCTAAAGTCTTCTTGGTAGACTTTGAAGGAAGCCCAGAGGCAGGGTAGCCAGGAGTGCTGAGTGCTTCAAAATCATCCTTCTGTGTCAGGAGCATGGGGTGTTGCAGGGATGCAGACTCTTTGGTGTTACCGCGTATTGTGCAGTGGAAGAGAGGATCTCATTCTCTATTCACTCTACTACACAAAGGGGAACTAAAAGTGTTTCTGAGGTAAATATGGAATCTGTTCTGAAGGTGGAAGAAAAAGTCCCCTTTTTCTGGTTGGGAAGTGTCATGTTGCTCATGGGAATCTGTACCATGCCCTTTAGGACAGTGTGAGGTGCCTGTCACCTTCTTACTACCACCAATATCATGATCTGGGTGGTTTTCTTGGCCTGAGCAGTACAGCACAGATATTAGCAATTCACTGTGATGAACTGGAGAGTTGATGGGGGGAACCAGACCCCACCTTTATCTCTAATCTTCATCACAAGCGAGGACAGATTTCTTATGAAAATATGCATCCGCTGCATTTCATTAATTGATCATAGAACCTATTGCAGCAACTGACGATCAGCAAAAGAAGACTGTTTTAAGCTGCCTCCTTCTTTTGGGTAAAAGCATGGTGTTGCCTTTTTATTTTCTAGTCCTTATCTTGCTTTTTTAGTACAGTGTGAACCAACGCTGGCATGGAAAAACATGACAGTATCCTGAATCAGCAGTCATAGGTGTAAGAATGAATAGGACTTCTGTGGGAAATTTATTAGGCTTAGAAATAGAATTATAATGTTGGTGGATAAAACACAGAGGACTAAAACCTTGCACAGAGAAAACGGAGCAGTCTTCTTCCTGGTCTTCCACCTACTTTTCAAAGTTGACTCTGTACAATCTCAAGCAACTATTTCCTGGCCATCCTTTCAATTAGTATTACTCTAATTTAAGACCTATCTCCATTTTGTTCTGCCCCTGCCTCTGCCATGCCCTCAGCAACTGGATGTGCTTGTGGCAGTGTTGCAGGAATAGCATCCATAGCTGTCTTTAGTGGTAGAGCTGAGTGAGAGACGAGCATTTCTAAATGAGGGTTGTAACTTGGTGTCCTCTGCGGGAGGACAGGAGGGGAGCCAGGAGAGCTGGAGTCAGCAACTGCTGTGTTGTTTCCCTTCCCTAAGACTAGCTGATGATTTGATCTGAGCAGGAAGAAACGTCTTTGGAGAAAAGGCTTCACAAATCACACCCCTTTAGCAGTAAGTACGTTGTAGCCTCAGGACCTGAATTTATCCAGTAAGTGTGACTTAATTTGTACTTCCCTTGCACAGCTCCTCTTATCCTTATTTTAAACACCAGGCTCAGTCCTGAGTAGGTCAATGTTGCTTTGCGGGGGGTTATGCCACATGGCTGAGCATGATGGTGGGATGTCCTGCAAGAAATATAGGTGGAAGCATCTCTCTGGACCAGTGGGAGGTGCAGGGCTGGCCCAGGCACTGCTCACAGGTATCCGTGCTTTATAGGAGCCACCGTTTCTGATATAATCCTATTCTCACTCACCTGCAAGCATTACAGCCAAGCTGAGCAAATAGCTCATTTCTCTGACAAATGCAGCCTTCTTCTCTGTATGAGCATCCCTAAGTCAGCCACAATTTGAGTTTATGTTGCGGTTGGCTGTCAGATGGGTAAAATTTGGAACTGGAGCTGTGGTTTGGTGATTGCTGGCAAGAGCACATCCTCTGCTGCTCAGCCGCTCCAGTTCATTTGCTACCATGGGGCTGCAGACTTAGAGCTTGCTTTAGGAGCTGTGTGAGTGTATTTTCAGGAATATTTGATTATATCTCAGCCACATGAACACCTGAGGAGAGAAAGTACAGCGTGGGCACAAATGCAGTCGATACCAGCTCATTCAAATAAACATTTTCTGAGCCACCTGGGGACCTTTTTTATTGCTTTTGTATTGGAATCCCTCTCCTGACACAGCCTTATTTGTTAAAGATATCCGTGCACAAAAAGTGCGACGCAAGTACTCTGGGTCAGATTTAGAGCTGACTTTGCTGCCCTACTTCATTTGGGGATTTGTCCTCTTTGAAGTTAGAGGGCAGTTGTTCCTGGTCAGAATGCAGCAAAACACATTCATGGGTTAGACATTAAATGAATTGACTTACAGGGCATTAGTCATTCCCACAATCTCTAGTAACTAATGCCCCTGGTCAAGTTAACTATCCTTAATTCAAACTCAGAGAAAAGCCAGGATAAATTGTTTCTTGTTGGCATCTTAATTTTAGAGCTCAGCTCAATCTATTTGCTTGTCTCATAGATCTAATAATTACTTTATTTGATATCCTTGCCCTGGTCTGTAATCATTCTGTAGTTTCATTAAAGAGAACAGGGTATCAAGATAAATCAATCATCCTTTTCTCCTCATCATAGGGCAAGCTCTTTCTCCTGCAGTAGAAGTTCTTTATCACTTACTGCACTTTAGTTTCACTTAACTTCATTAAAACTTGGGCTCCCACTGGACTGCCATAAACTCACTTGTCTTGGGTGCAGAAGTTGGTGTATTGGGCAGTGCTGGGTTTACAGTTGGACTTGCTGATCTTAAAGGTCTTTTCTTTACAAACTGCTGCACATGTTGTCAGAAGAAGCTGTAGCTGCTGCCTCCCTTAACAATAACAATATTGTGCTGTGGTAGAGCCCTGATCCTTCATAAACCAAAGGGCACAGGCAGCTCCTTGTGTGCCCTGCTCTTACTGGTGCTGGAGGGGAAGGATGCTCAGTTGCTGCCATTGCCCACCGCCAACAGGCAGGTGCTGGGCTTGGGCAGCGATGGGCACACTGCCCACACGGGCTGTGGCTGCTGGTGTTGCTCATTGCTGGCCAAGACTCGGCAGCAACTCTAATTTTGGGCTTGATTTCCATTTTTATTACTGCTGTGCTTAAAAGAGAATGAAGAAGTCGGTTCTATCACTGTTCACATCCGCGTCTCCATTGTTAGCCATGACCTAACATGCCATGTTTTGCTGTTGCAGCACCCAAGTGAAATTGCATTTCTTAATAAGGAAACTTGGCTACACAGAGTTTGGAAGGTGCTCTACAGAAATGTAATAACTGCTTGTTCACCTGTCAAAGTCAAAAGCAAGTTCGGTTGTTGCTTCGAGCACAGTTTTTTGCTGCTGCGGCACCATATTAGACTTGGATTTAATATGAAATAAATAAGAATTCATGAAAAAGGCAGCTCCTTTTTACAGCGTTAAATGGGTTTTGAGTACGGCACTGAACTGACAGAAACGGCACTGAAGGCAATGATTGCACAGGCTGCAGACCTTTAGACTGCATTTGTAAAGGATTTAAATACATTCCAAAGTTGGCTTTCAAACAGGTGTGTGTTTTCTTACCCTTTTCTGCCCCATGCTCCCCCCCCCCCAATCATGAATATAAACTCAAATATCTTGGTGAAGTTTTGGCATAAATATATGTAAATCTAAAACCTCTTTAAAGGGATATTGTCAAGTATGTTCCTTTAAATAGCTTTCAACATCTTTGTTCGCTTCTCTTGCTTGCGCAATGTGCAGAAGTGCAAAACCACAATTCCCCTTGACCCTTACAGGCTTTTCCCATTTATCAAGCATTGATTTTTGTGTGTTTCTACTAGAGCTTGAAATTAACAGAGCTGTGCTCATAATTAAAACATAAATGATCATAGCAACAGGTTTTTCATATGTAGATCACTTGATACAAACATCTCAATAGCCATCTGTAGACATTACGTATCATTCGTATTTGCAGATCCAAATGGAGGGAAAGTTGCTTAATTCAATTTTTCTATTGGTTAAGGAAAAAAACCCACTATAAAAGATGTATTAATCAGTGGGATGGAATCCTTAGGTCCTTTTTTCTGTTGGAGTAGTTGCCCTGCTAATGTTGACTCTCTTGGCAGAGGTTTGGGGAGGAGAGGGTGGGCAGCACCTCTCTCCTGCTGACAGTATTAGATTGGGATGGTAAAGCAGAAGAATGAGAAGCGGCTGCTTCCAAAGGCACCGGCTGCTCTCACCCCAGCACCCCATGGAAAGGCTTCACATCTGCTCTCCTGGTGCTGTCACTTCACAGTGTTCCTGCTGTGTGCTGAGCACAAAAACCTTTTACTTTTCCAGCATGAACATCTGTACCTGCCTTGCTGCCTCCCTGTGCTCTTGCCGGCACGAGAGACAATGCCCCAGCCAGGCAGGATGACTTCTGCTGGTTTCTAAGGCAACCATCACCAGCGCATCCATTCGGACACATTTCATGAAGCAGAAAGAAATTGAAGCAACACCTAAACTTCTGCTTTTCCAGATCTGAGTATCAGAACATCACGCAATAGTGTGGGCGCACACATGCATCTCTGTTATTTGAGCAGCTTCAAGAGACCGCTCCATGTGTGTGCAGCAGTGTCTTAAAGATGTTCAGAGATGAGAGGAGGGAAGTAAATATACTGAAAATAGGCATTATCAGATAAAAAGTGAATAAAAATGAAGTTTTTAGGCATGTGGATGGACAGTTTGTCACTGTCCACTGAATAACTCAGTGGGTCAGCATCAATTAAGAGCATCACCCCCCCATAACTAGGAAAAACCCATGATGGGATTGGGGGGGGTCCAGAGCTGAGTTCTTTTGTTTGGTTTGTATAGGAAACTGCGCCTGTGGGTGCTCATAAATAGCATTGGCTCCTCCTGTGTTCAGAGACAGGCTGTGTGGGGTGAGCACATTGTGTCCAAGTGACACCATTGAGGGTTGTGTGAGATGGCAAACTTCAGGATTAGTAGCTTGAAGCTTTTAAGAGTAATGCTTAACCAACAACAGCTCTCGTGCTTGGTCAGGAGTCAGTTTTAGGCTGAATTTAGGCCAAGGAGGTGTAAAACCTGATGTTAAAATAGTGAATGATTTCTTGGTACAGGTGCCTATATCCAGAGGTGCAGCAGAAGCACAACCACAGAGATGCAGATGGCATTGCTTTGCAAAGTTCCTGCTGGAGATTTTAAGTGTGAGTCAGATTGGGAATGTTATTCGCTCTGCTTTGGCAGTTCACTGCAGTGAGAAGCATGTAAGTTTTGTACATAAAAGTTGAAGTGACTCAATGCCCCCATTAAAATTAGAAGAATTTGGTTTAACAAAGCAATCTTCATTCAAAATAGGTGAACTAAGTTGACCTTCTGTCCTGTTGGTTTGCTTCATTTCTTTAGGAAGAAAGTACTTGGCTGCTTTTTATAGTGGGAGATGATAATACATCAAACTTCCCAATGACTCTTTCAGAACCACAAGTGCTGGGGGGGGGGGCAAGAAAGGAAAGAAAAAAAATCTATTGGGTTGTGAGTGTCCTGCTGCTTTCTGAGGCAAGCAGTGAGTTTCTTGGCTGTAAGCAATAAGCTTTTATCCTCTTTCGCAGCCATCCTGTTGCAGAGTGTGCTGTACCCCGATGACAAGCAAGAGCACTGCAGGGCAGGCGAGCTGGAGCCTGGCTGCTCTCCCATGGCCATATTCCAATGTCAGCGGGTGCCTTCAATGGAGCATATGGGCAAGGGGTGAGTGTGTGACAGTCCCTTGTCTGGAGGGAGAGCTGGTGCTGCTGTCACTGTTGGCTTCAATGAGGGGCTGGATGAACTCTCTGCATGCCGCACGGGCTGCGTTGTGCTGCTGGGGAAGGTCAGCAGGGATGAAGCCCTGTATTGATTGTGCCCTTGTACCTTGAATAAAGGTTAAAGGAAACATTTTGTACCATATGAAGTGAATATTGATTTCCTGAAGCCAGCTGGGAATTGTACTAGAGCTATACTTTCTTTTACTGAGATAGTGTCATTTTTTGTCCTTTGAAAATCTGTTTTTAAGGGCCATGATGTTTCTTTAAGCAAGCTCTCTGCAGTCTTTAGTGGTTAAGTGGTTAGCTTTCCATTTTTGTGAGTGATTGAAATAAGAGTATAATTTTAATGTTCCCTGTTGCACCACCCACCAGTTCTGTGTCTATGAGATTTCATTAACTTTAATGATAGAATAAAAAAACCCCAAACCCTAAGTGTAGTAATGCGGTGATGGTAGACAGGGAGTAACTCGGAGCACTCCTGTTAATGCACTCCATATGAGATCTTGTTTTTTAAGTAAATCAGAAAGCAAATTTACAGGATTCATTTGACCTATTTTGATACCTCAAAGACCAGTATTACAGGACTCTGTGCGCAGACCTCTCCGGATGGGGATAATTCTGGCTTTCACTTGATACGCTTGCGTACACTGACATAATAGGTGTGTATGTCAATAAGCAGATACCTGGTTGAGAATATCAAATGACTGTGACTGAGCTCTTGCAGAAAATGCTAGGGTAAATAGCATGCACGTAGGTCATGGATGTAGTGTATGTAGCAGTATAAATTAAGAGCTATAGACCCTGTCGTACCCCACACCAGCAGTGATGCTTCTGATTCATAACTTACCAGGGCACAAATGCTTACTTCTTCTTTCTCAATACTTGGTTTATTCAGCAGTCCAAGGCAACTACAAAGTTATTGCGTACTCTCATGCAAAACTCCTTGCAGATAAGGCTTTGTTGCTACTGATATTCAACACTTGATACAGCTTTGCCTTGAAATTCTCTGGTCCTGTCACAGAACCCTCACAGCTCTCCCTGTGCTGTGACCATTCTCTAAAGAAGATGATGATTTGTAGTTTATTTTTGCAACAGAATGACTGTGAGTGGGGATCACAATTTTGCAAGGCTGACTTGTTTTCTTGATTCAAGGACAGATATAATCCTACATTTACAAAGTAATTATATAGTCCTTTGTGTGTAATACTTAGTTTGTTTGTGGAAGCTTTTCTTCATCTCAATAAATGAATGGTTACCTTTTACAGCTTCTTGTAACAGGTCGAGTCCTCCAGATTTGTGCAGTACTCAGTACAGCTTCACCCAAATAGCAGGTGCTGGTTGAAGTGACCAAAATTTTGCTATTATTATTCTTTCTGTTGTGTTTCTTTGAAATCAACTCAGGTGCATGAGTATTTAACTGGCCTTTGAGCTTTTTCAATAACTGATGTGCTGAGGAGGGTTATGTCTAAAACCAAGGTTTAGAAAACAGTTTCGCAACCTCCTGAAGTAGCCCCATCACTTGTGTCTGTCCTGAAAAGCCCGAAGCTTTGGCAAACTGTTTAAAACATTCAAAATAATGATAACGATTTTTCATTCATTTAGCAAAAAGAGAGGGAGAAAATGGATGAGGAAAACTGAAGTGACCTTTTGTGGTGAGCAGGAATGTGCCAATATTGAAACACAATTATCCGAAGTGCCTGTGGGTACCAGCTTCCTGTTGATAACCTGTGGTGCTAATTATCTGCAAGAATTCAGGGCAGATATTTGTGACTTGAATTAATTGGCTCTCAGGAAAAACAGCGCTTGCAGAGGCTATCGACAAGGAGCAACACAGAACAGCAAGATGGAAAAGATGCCTGCGATGAAAGTGGGGCCTTTTGGTTCTGCTTTCCATCATCCTCCTCTACATGTGTGGTTGTGCTGCAGGCTGAGTGGCTCAGCCAGTCTGTGAGATACTGTGTTTTGTTGCGCACCTTCAACCTTCCCAGGGATTAGAAATGTGATTTGGTAGCTTTTTCACCTTTCTGTCCCTCAGTAGCCTTGCAGACCTGTGGGGCAGAAGCAAGGTGGCCAGTTAATCAAAATACAATGTACTGAAAAGGTCAAAATAGTAGAAAAGACTCAATATATTTTCTAGAATGGGAGGCATTAATATTCTGTGTCTTCATAGACCACAGTGTAATGTCAAGGACTGCAACAGCAGAGCAGAAAATAGAAAAAAAGGCAATAGATTCCCTTGACAAAGGTTTTAATTAGAATGAATAATGATACTAAATTAACTAGTGGGTGTTTTGCGTGTCTCAGTTTGGAAGATACATGGAATTCTATGGAGTGGCTCAGAGGATACTTTGTTTTGTGAAAAACCCAACTAATTTGCACAGTGCATAAATCAGCACCTTTGCTTTTGGAGAAAGAAGTGCCCAAATGCTACTGATTTTAGTGGGGTGAGGTGCCCATGGCAATTCTATGCCTAAGCCTTCCTCGCTCATCACTTATAGCTGAGCTAATTTGCATGTACCCTGGTGAAGAAGTCAATTGGTATTACTTTTTAAAAGAGATTAGGGGGGATCAGGTTTTGCATAGAGCTTGGTGCCTACCGGGGTGTTAAGAAGCCAACAAACTTTTGTGAGGGCTTGAATCCTGCTGCCCCTGAGCCCTGGAAGATGATGCATAATCCAGGGAAACTTTGCAAAGCTAATCTTCATTGCCTGCCCAAAAAAGCAGCTTGGTTACTTCCACATAGCCGCTGAGCCACTGAAGATGTGCTTTAAGCTTTAGAAAGGCTCTATTTCTCCCAGCTTAGCCCCTGTGAGGACAGCTAATATCCACACACCGTGATGGGAAACCGAGGCTATTTAATAAGGTACCTCTATCTGCTTAGTTAATGCAACCTGATCATGTCCTAAGGGATATTCCCAAGGTCGCACAACCAGCCCAAGCCAGGACAAGGCTGAGCGTGTGCTGATGCACATTTTCTGACCCATGGCACCTTCAAAAAGGTGTGTTTTGGCTCCCATTCTCCCACTGAGCCCCCTTTCCCCTCTCAGGGGCTCAGCTGGTTGAGCAGCACTCAGGCAGGCAGCCCGACCTTTTCTCCAGCCCTGGTGACTGATGTTCCTCGCAGACCTGTCAAAATAGGTTCTTTTTACTCCCTCTCTCCTTTTCAGGGTGTCTTTTTATTGATTAGTCCAGGCAGGTAAATCTGAGCCTAAAGTAATTACTTTCTCTTTGTTTCATAAGGTCCTTGGGCCCAATATATTTAAAATGGCTTTCCTCCCCTTTAATGGCTATCAAATGATGTCCATCATTTCTCCTCAGTGACACTGTTGGCTGGTTACAGCTGGTTCAGACAATTCTGGGCAAACAGGCCTTTTAAAGATAATTAACATTCAAAAAGGTCAGTTATCCTTGCAGGTCTGCATGCTGATGTTCAGCTGTGAGTAACAGAGTTTATCTACTCTTTATTATAAATGCAGCCAAATCCATTTGTAATAATCCCGCACAGGTATGACTTTCACAGCACAGTGTAAGTATGTTGAGCTTTTATTTATTCCATTTCTTCTACCACCAAACTGCTCAGCTATTTTGGTGCCTGTAAACTGTTTACAAATCTCAGTTTCTCCTTCTGCCTCCTGCCTGCCCACCCCAGCACTCACCTCCTCAGTGCAATAGTTCCTTGTACCCTGACAGCACAGAAGAACGTTTAATTAGAGCTTTTGGAACTCTAACATTTGAATGTACTCCCTTGCTCATTTTGGCCTACCTCCATGCTCCTTGATGGAAAGCACTTGCTCCTGTCCTGCACATTTGTCAGCTCCAGCTTGGCTCCCTCCAGCTGTGATTTATAGGGAACATGTACCCAAAGGAAATGTCTTTGAAGGTCAGGTGGGAAGAGCTGTTTCAGCTTGTCAGGGTAAGCAATAGTTAATACAGTACTTTCACATGTTTTCTAGTGTGTGTGTATATATATATATATATTTACACACATACACATTATATTTTATATATACATACATGTGCATATGAATATATAGGCATGAGTGCCAGCCATTAGCCCATTAAGATGTGAAAGATGCATTAATGCTTTCCTCAGCTGGAGCTGCTGTGAGGGGAGCTGTGTGTATTCTTGTGATGCAGCTTCTTTACCAGGATATATTTAAGGAATTGCAAGGCCTGGAGATGGTGATCAGGCGGTGGGGGAGTTTTGCAGATACTATCTTTCTATTTTGGAAGAAGAAAATGTCTTGGTCTATTTTATTGCACTTGTAAATGAGATTGAGAGAGATAAAGATTTAACCCAAATTGCTGAGGTGAAAGAGTCCCAAGGCTGACTGCACGGACAAAGCAGCTTTCCTAGAGAATGAGTGCTTACACAATTATGTGTCTGACCCAGCTAAAAGTGCCCGTTAGAAACCGCAAATGCATGCACTTTCTGAATGCATGTCCTCCTACAGACTGAACCTGAATTGGGGATTTTCTGTCTTGAGAAAGCTGTGTCTGAAAACAAATGTGTTTTTCAGCTCTAGCTGCAAGGGTAGTTCATTAACACTGAGCTTCTGAGCTTCATTATTCCAGTGTTGCGTGTTTATCTGCCAGATATTTGTCAAAACAGCCTTCCCTGTGGACAAGAAAAGCAAAGGGAAAATGCAGTTGTTAACAAGGATCACAAGTTCTCGCCAGCACTGAGGTGCCACCATGTCTGCCCTGTCTTTGATTTTCTTACTTTTTGGTGCTTCACTTTTGTGCAAACCTTGTTAATTCTCATCCTTCTGCGTCCATCATGCATCCATGGCAGAGGCATCTTGGGAACAAGCAAACCTTGTGGAGGTAATGAATGAGCAACTTACCGATAATTAAATGTAATCATGATTGTTAATACCTAAGTTTCTGGGTTTGGGTGGTATATAAATGATAAAACAAGGGACAAAAAAGGTTTTGACCAAAGCAGGCCCTTTGTGTCTTCTACTTCTGAGTAGATGAAGCCCAATCCTGCCCCACCATGAGACTGGAGGTCAGCCCCCAGCCTGCAGTTCAGCATGGGGCTTTGGCACCTTTTTCTATTAGGGTTGTGAAGAAATGCTGCCCTTGCTGAAGCTGCATCCCTTGCCAGATCATAGCACAGGGCTTGAGGGGTTTAGATTTTGGGGCGTTCAGATGGTCCCAGCAATTGTGAATGTCACAGGGAGGGAGGGTCGTTAGAGAAACAGATGTGGAATCTGTTTTATTTCACAAGACTGAACAAACCCATGAAAACACGCAATCTCAGCCCATTTATACCCGCTGTCTTTATTCAAACTACTGCTAGAGGTAATCATTCAAAGCTGCTCAATTGCACTGATGATGACTTTGGGAAAGTCACTGTCGGCACCAGCCTGGACACTGTTGGACAATATGTTACAGCAGGAGTAGGTGTCAGTTCTCCCGTTTCATTACTGCTGATGGTTATTACTGTCTCCTGGAAATCTCCCTCCCACTGATGGCTAATCAATGAGCTTGGCATTGCTCCGAAAGAAGTTGTAGATCAGGAGTAAAGCTGCAACAATTAGCAAGTTTGCCTTTTGCGCCAAATATCGCAGCATATTTCCCCACCTCCTCCCCAAATAGTCTGCTTATTGAATTGTTACTTTTCTGACACTAACAGATGGTTCCTCATGGCTGGCATCTGTAATATTTGGGAACAGATTGATGAAATTGGTAATGACCAGTTTCTGCAACAGATGGCTTATAGGCAGATTTTGGTGTAAACTGACAATGTTGCTTTTAAGAAGTTTCCAATGAACCCACACATTACAGCTATGATTACAACATTATTTAGACCCTGAAAAATAGATCTAAGCTTAGCATAAGTGCTATGTAGTGTCTAAGACAAAGGTTAACGAAGACTGATTAGATAATTAGCATGGCTTTATTAGCTTTTCACCACAGCTGCACAATGTTCATACATAAACACTCGCTGCCTAAAATTGCAGTGATGGTGTTTTAATATTTATTATGGAGACAGGCGAGAACTCAATTTATGTTAGAATATTGTGGCCTCAGATTTGCAAACCTCATCTAACAGAAAACTGCACAGCAAAATCGTAGCCCCATGCCGTGGTGGGAAGCAAACATGCTGCCTCCAGCAGTGGCCTTTCAAACCTGCTCTCACTCATGTGCGTGGAGCACTATTGCACTTCCCAGTGTAGTTGGGCCTGGAGTGTTGCTGTGGCTGCAGAGTTGGTCCTCTGCTCACTGACAAGGTTCTCCACAGCCTTTCAGAAAGCTGTGATGTGCCCATCTTGTTTTATTGGATGGCAAATGTAAGAACATCCTTGTGATGTGGTGGTGCTGTCAATTTGACAAGTGTTTTTGTGGCTTCCATGGCATTAAAGGAGTCCAGGTTTGCAGCACCTTGGCATCTGAGATGGTTCTTGCTAAGCGCGCTGACATCTCTGTGTGGTGCAATGCCAGGCTGGGGCAACTCCTGGGTCTGATGGCATCATCTCATATCCTGTGTCAGAGCATATGCTCTTTTGCTTTGATCAAGTATGCTTTGAGTGAAGACTGAAGTTTTACTTCAGTTGTGTTCCTTAACTTGTTGGTTTATCACCCATGCTTTAGCTGGCCAAAGCAAATGGTTTTGGGCAATCTGTTGGCTATGATCAATCCCAAAGCCCCAAAGCATGGGCAGCGAAAGTGCTGCTGTGTTGCCGAGCTTCATGGCTGTGGTGCTCAGGCTCTCATCTTGTCACTTATTATGAGCTAGTTCAGAAAGGCAGCATTCAAGTGACACATGCAGGAGAACAGCAATGCCCAGCACACTCGTGCTGGAGATGTTCCCCACTTCTGGCACATTGCTTCATCCTCTCCAAAACTGCTGAGCCATTTGCTATTCTCCCTGTGTTTGTCACCAATCACTGCACCAGCTCAATTTTTTGACACTGTGAAACAAACTGTTCAAAGCTTGCTTGGGCACCTCAGTGCTGAAGCTCTGAGGTCCAATGTGGTGGAGCTTTGAGGCCAGTCAATGAAGATACATGCAGTGTGCACGTCTCACAAATTCACCTGCCTAAAGAAGTCCCATCAGGGTTGCCTTGGGTAGATAGGGAGAGGGATGACTCTTCAGAAGGACCATATTTGCAGCTTTTCTGGTAAAGCTGGTGATTGCTACCCTGACTTTGTTTTTCTGCAATGAGAGAAGCGAGATATCATAGAGGGTACAACCACAGGAGGAATTCAGCTTTCTGTTGGTACATTTGGCACCATGGGTTGATTTTGTTTATTCCCTGCAACTGTTTTTTTAAATCCAAGCACTCTTTCTGTAGGCAAAATTGAAATAGTTTAACTAAAATGAGTGGGGAACAAAAAAAACTGGAGCAAGATCCCTTAGGGAATAGCAGTTTAACTGAAATCAGTTCCTTCAGTTGAATTGAACAAAGAGACTTCAAGACCGAGCTGCATTAATTTAATCAGGTAGCTCTGGAAATGCGTGTTTTGTTGGTGTTTTACAATGCAGAAGAGCAGTTAAAACCCTCTGAGCTCTCTGCCCTTCAAAGCTGAGCATCTCTACTGTTTATCCCAAGAGAAATCACTTTTAATTTGTTTCTTCCTATTTTTCTTCCTTTTTTTAAGTAGAAAAATATGTTTTCCAAGCAGCTGCAGAGGTTCAGGTGGCTGGGGATGGTGTCAGGGCCTCGCAGGAATAAAGCCCCAAACCTCCTTTTTCCTGAGTGGCAGTTTCTCAGAGCTTTCCTTAAAATCTCACCTCTGCTTCTGATATAGGCATTGTGATTGATGTGCACTTTTCATTGGGTTTGAGTAAATCTGAGGATTTGATACCAACCTGAAATTGCCTTGGTAAACACAGTATTGGATTTGACTGCAGCCATTTGCATTCACGATCAGATTGTGGGAAATAGTTGTCCACCAAATGAAAATATTAAAATTCCTGAAGCCCTTTAATCCTTTTTGTTCTTATTTTCTTTCCCTTATATGAGGTTCCTTCAGTGTAGGAAAGCCAAACTCTTGTGCAATACAAATGTAACAAACTGCTAAGGTTAGTTTATTTTACATAAATGCTGCTTTCACCGTCTTCCCTAGATTATTTTCAGTGCAAATCACTGCTGCTTGAATGTGCAGTGCTTATAATGATTCAAAAGCTATTATGGCTTCTGCTCCAAGGGATGATCTACTTCTGTAGCAATGCCCAGAGAAATGTTCTGCTTCCTAATTGTTGCTCAAAGGCAGCTAATTTGCTCTTTTTCTGGTGTCAGGAAAAATGAGGCATGCTTGTTTTGGGTTTCTATTTATCTGGATCACTTGGGCTAATCAGAGTGAGGGAGATGGGGTGGTTAGTCTGAACGAAAGGAGTGCAGGTCTTAGCTGCAGGCTTCTCCCTTAGCATCTCTGTGCTGTCACTGGGGACATTTTGGGTCTCCTCTCTAATGAAAGGAAGGCTACGGCATTTCTGCCCTTGCTGTCTGCAGGCAGCAGCCTGGGTTTGAGCTCAGAGGCTTGAGTTCAGGTCTGGGTCCATCCTCCCGAGCATGAGAAGTTCCATCCTGGGACTGTTTGAGTTTATTCCTGTAATTATTCTTTCTCATGGGTTCTGGCTTCCCACACACTCAGGAAGGTGTTTTTAGCACTCATCTACCCTTGGTGGTGTTTGCTGAGGTGTATTCTTGGTGCTAAAGATAGACCTCTTCCTAGTCTAGCATCTTTTTGATCAGGCTTTTAAGGAAGTCTTGTTTTATCTAAGCTACTGTGCGTCTCAGCATCTCCCCACTACTGGTCAAACACTGCAGTTGTGGCGAGGGACCTACTGCACATCATCACCACATAATGAGACGTTTTCTACCAGGAAGCTATGAGGCAGCTTGCTCTTCAGTTTGATGAAGGCAAAATAATGCCATAGAAATATGAAATGGAAGGCAACTGGGATCCTGAGTGCATTCTTGTTTTCATTGTAAAGATGGGAGAAGATCCTTGGTATTGTACAAGGTTTATGATCTAATATCTTTGTGGCATAGGATTAAATGCTGACTAAGGTATTTCCTCTTCTTCCCCTGTTCTAAGTGCACAGTTCTTCTTTCTGTCCTCATCAGATGTCGGGCTCCCAGGCAATGGGAAACTCATGCCAAGAGGCAATGGAAACCTTGGGCTGATTTTTAGGAAGAACAAGGGAACTTCTGCCAATAATCACCTCCTGCTGTAGAAATAAAGGAAATCAAAGGCTTGCCTGGAGCATCAGTGGAGGATTTTCCATACTTGGTCTTTTAAAGGAAAAATACAGAGAAAAAAGGCACAGGGTGAATATATTAGGAAATTTTCAGAAACAAAATATGGGCTGAAACCTGTGGCTTATGCACAGTGTTACCGGGTCTTGGGTCGTCTTGTGATCATACAGGTACAGGTAGGGGCATGCAGTCATATGCTGACACATCCCGATGAAGTTTTGTGTGGATGCTCCCTCCCCACAGTCACTAGTGCCACAGGAGGTTTGAATCACAGTAAACTACCAACAAGAAAGTGCATAAATGCTGCCACATCAGAAACTGGAGCTTTAATAAAAACTTGAGGCTTGCTGCTATAACGAATATTGAACCGTATTCTGGGCTCCTAATAGACACTGTAAAAGGGGGCATATTAAAAGGGCAGCCAGTTCCTGATACTGTCAGCAGATTCAGGGACTGTTTTCTGGCTATTGCAATGAATAAGAAAAATAAAATATTCATTCTATTTTCCTATTTGTGTTTTCCAGCCTCCCAGTCCCCAGAGCGCTGTGGAAGCGATGTGCATCTCCGAATGGTAGCGGCAAGAAGGCAGCTGAAAGTCATTTTTAAATTGCTCTACGTGTAAGATTTACAATTTGAAAGACCATGTGAGGAGCATTGCTTCTTGTTAGTGAAAGACTTTATGGGGTTTATATGTAAATGGTAAGTAGCAGCCCAACAAAATAGAGTGGGTCTCAACAGGAGTCTTGCCTACATTTGGCTGCAGGCTGAGGTCCCAGACAGATCTCATTGGGCTCGTAATACCATGATGGAGGAACTCACATCACCAAAGGTTTCAGGAGCAAATTTCTTTTAGGGAAAAGCTGGCACTGTGGAGTACATTGCTAGGGTGGCAGTTCCAGTGTAAAAGTTCAAGAGACATTGGATGGGAGCCAGTTCTTCAGTGTTTATTAGTAGCACACTGATTTCTTTCCGCCTCTGTAATTGTCTGGGTAGGAACCAGCCATCTCCTGGGATGTTTATTCCAGTTGAAAATGCGTTCACATCCAGAGTCAAAAGGACTTAGGTAATAACAAATTATTCTGGCAATTCTGATTTCTGTTTCTCAGATACTGCTGGCACACAGCTGATGAAGGGGCAGGAAAAAAAGGCACTTTTTCCTCCCCAGGGCCTGTGACATGCATAATCACTAGATGCTATTGGGTGCACTTGCAGTGTCAAGAGATTTGCTTTAGAACTATTAGTGCAGTGCTACTTAATAAACAGTTGATTATTAAGGGAGTTTACTAATGAGTAACAGCTATTTGGTATATATGTAAAACTTAATCTGTGTGTGGAATGTGATTCACAAGCATTGAAATCTGTTTTTAAAGCCCTCACTGGAGCATCACATTTTGCTTCAAGCCTCAGTTGCACTTTTCGGGGGTGTACCAAGGCACCCAGCCATCCTTACAGCCCTCCCTGGTTAGTGCTTGCCACTAGCTGATGAAGGGTGCCCCACAGGAGTTAGAAGGACCTTTCAGGGACAAGTCCTGGCTATGAAGGATGTAGCAGAGCTCTGCTGCTTTTCCAGTGACCAGTTCCTATGTACTCTCACCCATAAGTACTCTATGGCACTTGCAAATGGGGCTCTGGGAGAGGTAGTTAACTGGTACATAAAAACTGCCTTTCAGATTGGGATAAATGCAGATGCTGAGTTTGAGACATATAAATAAGGTTTCTCTGTCGGATGCTGATGAATGGCTGCAGTGTGCTGTTGCTCCACGATGCTTAGTCCTCCCCATATTCCACCCCTGATGGCTGAAAACATGGGCAAGCACCCCAGAAACACCCGGGTGTTCACTGCCTACCCCTTGTGAAGGTTACATGGGCTCAGCATCCTGTTTTGCTCTGCACATCCTATTGCTTCCTCCAGCAGAGCTGCTCCTCTCTGCCTTCTCTTGTCTCACTCCAATTGCACCTTGGCTTTATTTGGTTTATGTATATATATATATATATATATATATATATATTTCACTTTTTGGCTCCACCATTTTGTCTTTTGGGACTGCATTTAGTACTGTTTTGCTTCTATCTTTTTATGTTCTCTATGTCTTGAATTGCTCAGTATATCACCAAATACCATCCTGTCACTCTTTACCATACCTATTTACTGCTGCTGCTACTTCAGGCTGAGGCTCCATCTAAACAAGCAGGTGGCTAAATTACCTGGAGGGTTCACATTGCACCTCACATGATCCATGGACAGTGCAGCAAGTCATGTTTTCCCTGGATGTGAAATGATCTTTTCCCACTATAGGCTATGGGGTAATAAAGGAGGTGCTTACAACAGAGTGGGCTTAAGGTGGCGGGAAATAGGGAGTGATTCACCCACTCTGCTTTTATTTGTAACTTGTCACTTTGGGAAAGAAAAGGTGTGTTTTGAAATCCATTTCTGGATCGTGGAGTGAAGGGTCCAACCCAAGTTTTGACTTAATGATCCCATGGCCTGACATAATGTGACAAGAAGAGCAAAATGACAAATTGCTCTTTAAAATGTGTGCAGATGTCATTGATTGCAAATTGGGCACAGAAATTGATTTCATGGTATTTGCCTCCTATTTTGAGGTAACAGCCTGAGCAACTTATTCAATAGATTGTCAGTAACTCGAGGCACCAGAGTCTCTCCCCAGACTTGCAAAGTACTGAGTGCATTTTGTACGCAGCAGCCCTACATCCTTGGTTTTGGGAACTAGCGTGTTGTTGCTGCCCATGACCAGCACCATTATTAAAACAGGACAAAAATGGGTGTTTGCCATTGACAAAATTTGCATCACTGTGCCCATTTTCAAAGAAACTGAAGCTTCATGAAAAAAATTTACTTTTCAAAGGTTTTTCAGGTGGAAGTAGTAGTTTTAATGGTGTAATACTCCAGGGTTCAGATGTGGCATCCAGGTGATGGTTGCATCTAGGTGAAGCAGCTAAGAGAATTCTAACACCTGAATTTCCAGAACTACATCTTTTTCCTTTCTTGATCTAAAAACCTGAAATAATTCAGCTCTGAGATTCTAGAAAGTAGAAAGCATCATCCTCAGTCACACACCTCCTCTGCCTGTGTGCCTACCAGTACGTGATATTGAACTAAAAAAGACATTAGCTCTTTGCTGAGTAGTTACCTTGAAGGGCAGATGATGTTTGTGTTGCGGGGTTACAGCAATCACAGCAGAGCAGTAACTTTAAATGCCAGGCTATCTGTGAAAAGGGGCATAACTCCCTTTGCAGAATCTGATGCAGTGGCAAATGTGAATAGATTGTCTTAAGTAGATAAAATAGGTCATATATTTTTAAATGGTAAAGGGGGTTTTCATTTGCTAAACAGTTTTCCTGTTTTCAGCCACGTAAGAGGATTTTCCGTCATACAAACTGGTTCCTAAAAAAAAAAGCCCCTCACATTATGAATTTATCTCTGCAACCATAATAAAATCTTCCTTTTTGCTCCATTTAACACAGCAGGTTTAAACAGCTATTTAGAATGACAAGAATAAATCTCAGTTCATTATTCATAAAATAGGTCAAATGTATTAAAAACCCCTGCTTTAATGTGACTTAATCACCAGATACTAACTTTGTGGTATGAAATACCCATATTTCTTTGGGGGAGAGCAGCTTTGGAGTGAAAGCTTCTACAGAAGTGCTGCCTCACCTGTGGCACTCAGTATGACAAGTACAGCTGACTGCAGACACTCGCATCTTTGTCCTTTCCGTGTGACCTACAAAAGCTCTCTTATGTTCCTGAAATAAATTATCTGGTGCAGAAACAGACGTTTTGTGGTTTGGGGTCACAACTTGCAGCTCTCACTGTACCTGGGGTTTGTTCCATTGCACCGATGCAGCCAAGAGCTGTCAGTGCCAGCGACCTGCAGCACTTTCCTCTGGCCATATCTAGGCAGGTGCTTAATTCAGAGCACACAAACCATCTCATTGACTCTATGCAGAGCTGAAAAACAGTCGTGCAATAAAGAACATCACACTGTTGGCTCAAACAAGAGCTCATGCCTGGCTCTGAGAGGCATCAAATTCCCAATCACACGGAGTAAGCTGAAACACAGCAGTTTCAGCTGAATGTGTGTGATATTGCTATTTAAAAAGTAAATTTAGCTATCAAGTTTGGAAATACAGCATGTGCATCAAGAGCAGGAAGCTATCTGGCCTTCACCTGAAATACAGTGAAGTACTGACACTGTTTGCTGGATGGTTGTTCTTGTTTTCTTTTTGTTTTAAGGAACTTCGATCTATATTTGAGTTCTGGGGATGCAGTGATCCCTTCCATCAACAGCACTGCCTCCCCATTCCATAGCTACATCTGTAAGAACCTTATAGTGGTATGTACTTGTTAAGCAGTGTCCAAGGGTTGTGCTTGGGATGAGGAGTTGCGAGGTCACAGGGATGTGCTGAGACAAAGGAGTGTGAACGTGGCAATTAAATTTCCAGCCGCCTTCACAGTTGTGGACATGCACAAATGGAAGTGATGGAGTTTCCTTTGCCTGCTAAAGGAAGCATGAAACACATTATTTTATGCCCAAAGTTTTTAGCAGAGCCATGAGGGACTTCTAATTAGAGAGCTAATGTGCGCTTTGCCAGTGATTAGGTAAACACGTTTTTGTGTTACTTATAATAGGTTCCATCACACGGATTCAACTCATTACAAAAGCTTCCCTTGTAGAAGCCATTTACAATTGTAATTCCAATTATTTTTTGATAACTCAGAAACATTTTTCCTCCTATTCATCAGCAAGCAGAAAGTTAATCCATTCATTACCGCACTGAATGGCTGATTTGAAACCAACCATGGATTACAAAGGCTGAAGGTGCAAAAACCAGGACTTTGCTGTGCAGGCAGTTGGAAGGGGAAAAATAGCTGTAAAAAACCCTAACAGCACGTTACTGAAAAGCACCAGTGGTTGAAGAAACGCAGTGGTACATCTGCAGCTTGAACACTCGGGTGTTGAATGAGCTCTTTTGTAATGGCAGTAGCAGAAAGTCAGGGACTTCTGCCCAGAATACCCCCTCTGAAATTTCTGCAGCTTAAAGAAACCTGTTCAATGGCATAAATCAGGTAATGTCAAACCCCTATGGACTCACGTGGGGGCTAAAATGAATCTGGAAACAAAGAAAAGCCATAGCTTGTATTTGAAAACTCTGGGTGCAGTGAAATATAAACAGCTCACTGGCCTGTTTTGCTGCCTCCACACTCAGCCATGGGATAGGGCTGCTGTTTCCCCACCCCTGGCTGGCTGGGAGCATCAGCTCCAGCTATGTGCCAGCCTGGGACATGCAGGGCAGGAGATGGCTTTGGTTGCTTCCCTCCCAGAGCAGAAATGCTTTTGATTGAGTTGGTTTTGCACCAGTCTTAAGGGAAGTAGGGAGAGCGCCCTAAGGATGCCAAAGGATGGGGCTCATTGCCATTGCATCCCAGAGACATACCCCAAATCCTCCAGCAGTCTGTTGGAAAGTGTAGGTATCCATCATGGGATAGCTTTGCCTGTAAAAATATTAGATTTAACATAAAACATAAAAGAGCAAAGGTTCAAGGTGCCTTCATAAGCACTACGGGATGACAGCGAATTTTCTGATCCAAAAGCTACAGGTCAGTCCTTGCTGCTGGGCATCTCCTTAAGTTATGTGCTTTCAATAGAGCTGCACTGATTTACAGCCTAGCCAAGGAGCAAAGGCATTTCTTTTAATCTAAATGGCCTTTTATTTTTAATGCACCCTATCTAGGAATTAAGCATCCTATCTGATCTCCCATTTGTAATTTTATTACACGGAGCTATAAAACACATACAGCCTTTTCCTCTGAAAAGTGATTATGCTCTTTGTTATGCTGTCATCTCAAATCCTACCAAATTTGCTTCCAGCTCCCAGTTTTGTATACCAAACTCCAAATTTAGAGCCCTATAATACCACTTTCTTGAGTTCAGTGTGAAAGGCTTTGATTTCGATACATGAATACTTAAGAAATGTATTCTTATTATCTCTTACCTTCTCTAAATAGTTATTTAAATACATTTTTCAGAAGATAGTTTCAGCTCTCATAAATGAATTGCTGCCTAAAATGGGTTTGACAAACCACAAATGCCACATGTAGGTCAGAAGATACAAAATGTTTTCGTTTTGAAATACATCTTGCAAGGCAGCCACGTGTCTCTTGAAGGTGCAAACTCAGAAGGTCCATCTCAGCCTGGTTTTCTTAGCTGGGCAAAGCTGACAAGTGACGTTTTGGATCCATCTGTCTTGACACCTTGGAAAAGGCTTTGCAGGGAGCAAGGCAGAGGCAGGGAGGAAGAAGAGGGATGTGAAGGATGTTACCTGTGAACACAGTGGGGGCAGATTTGACTTTTTGGTCCTTTAAAGACATAGCCTTTAATCTGGTGGTTCTTTTACTGCAGCCACTCTTACCAACACTACTGATGTGCTCCAAATACATGCTCAGCAAGGAAAAATGAGAGGACAACAAGGCGTGAAGGCTCAGCCACTTCTCTGATGGCACCAAACTCATCCAGCAGCCTTCACCTTTCCTGCACCTAAGAAATGTTTCAATGGCCATCTATTATCTCACCCTCCTGAACCCTTTTGTGTTCCCCCCTCTCCTATCTGGCTCTTTCTAAATCAATCTGGAGATGAGTGCCCAGTCTCCCTGTTATTGGTACTGCGCTGTCGCATTAACTGCAGCTTTGGCTGAGACAGACCCTGATTTGCTTTCAACAACTTAACAGTCAGACACAGTTGCTTTAGACCTGGTCAACACAAATCCTCCCTCGCAGCCTTGCTGGACTGAATAAATCGGATCATGGGAGCAAAATGCTCTGAGGCCGTAAGCTGGTGGAAATTTGGTCTAAGGGCTGCAGCAGAGAAAGCACAGCTGAATTTCTGCTGAATATTGGGGCTCAGAGCCCAAGGATGAAAAGATTTCCTCTAGGCCTAGGTCACTGCTGAGCTGGCACTGCTGTATATACTGTGCTGTGCACCAGCAGATTACTTGCTGCTTTCCTGCCATGTCTCTGAAAACAAGCCTCTGAGCCAAAGCAGAGGCTCATTCTTCTTCCTTTCTTCTTCCTTTACCCTTCTCTGGTGGTGGGATAAGACTAAAACTGAGAGGGCAATTATCTCTGTCACATCATGGAGGTGCAGAGCAGTAACCTCAGGCTGAACACTGCTGGGTATTTCCTGGGGATTCTAGGATCATGAGAGATTTCATGCTAGAGAGGCAGAGCTCAGACTGGCTCATCCCTGGCAGCTCAATGAGCATCGAGAGGAGGAAAAAAGTGGTAGACCAGCACAACTGAAGTGTCTTCCAGTGTATCTTCTGTATTGAGCTGTCTTCTGGAGCTCTAAAAAGCAATGGATGCATTAAAGTATTGTGATGGTTTACAAAGGCATGGGTAGCAGCACTTGCCAAGCTCTGTGATGGAGACCACTAAGAGAGCAAATACCAGTAAATGTGTTTGTCATCTCCTCAGCTTTTTGGAGAGCTACATCCACAGGAAAGGCCAGACTGCCTTAGTAAATGAATAAACACAGGTAACGAGTCCCAGAGCAAAGCACTTTGGATGACTTCTGTGGAGGAGTTGGGGAGGGTTTGTGCTTGTCTGCACTCATCTCTGTAGAGCTGATCCTCCTGCCTGAGCATGGAAACCTGTAAAGCTCCAAAAGCTATATCTAGAGAGCAGGAAAAAGATGCTCCCTGCTGTTAATAAGCAAAGGGACCGATGAAAATGGAGCAGAGGGAATGCAGTTATCAGCCCCACCTGAGCAGGCAGCCTCCTCATGACACCACTTTGTTGGAAAGCATCCATTTGCTTCCCAGCCAAACCCAGCGATTTGCAGGCAGAGCTCTTTCATCCTCATTGTAAAGATGATTATTAAAAAGGGAGCACCATGTCTGAGGTCTGCCAGAGACAGCAAGGCTCAATGACCCTTTCAGCCCATGGGGGTTGCTATGTTGGCCCCCAAAGTGACACAGAAATGCTGGAAGGGAAAGAGCACTGAGGAAGCACATATAATTTTAAGGTTCTAAGACTCCCATGGGAGGAGGGAAACTGCACCAAGGGCTGAACCAATATGGGCTTGATGAGCAGGTCAGCAAATGCTGCCGATGGAATGAGCACATCGCCTATGTGAGAGTACAAGTCTCTGCATGAAAATGCTTTGCAGCTCTTCTCTGCCCTATACTCACTGTCATCTTCAAATTCTCTGCAAACATGAAAACAAATCACGCTGTCAAAAAGTCATGCATTAGAAACAAATTATGGTCTCTAAATGCATCTTGGCAATGTAATTGATACACTGTGAGGATGCGAAATAATTGAAAAAGTAGGGGGGGGACATGTAGGATAAATGGCTAAAATAGAAAGTAATGAACACGTGTAAATAAGAGCCACAATCGATAAATATAAATTACGGTGTGACAAACTGTAAATAATCAGAGCATTTCGGGCCTGAAATGTGATCCTTCTTCAGGGAGAACTTGGGTTAGTAAATCTGCAAAAGCCTTAAAGAAGGCAACAAGAAGAGACAAGGTTATCAGGGCTCTTTGAACTGGCAGACACGATGGATTAGTCCCTGGATTCATTACTCACAGGCTTCAACAGCAGTGTGGAAGTAAGATGCGTTAGCAGCCCACTTCCCACCTCCACCCCAACAAACAATTGATCCTGGCAGGAGTGATGCCACCAGCCTTTCTCACACCACTGTAGATAGATTAAAAAATAGGGATGGCATTTATCTTCCCTAATTTAGCCATGTAGACGAGGCTCTTGATGGCTAACTCTTGCCTCTTGATTCACTCCACTTTTCCCCTGTCCCTGATGTCTCAGAAAGCCTTGTGATATTCAGAAATAAGTGGTCACTCTCCTTAGTTTCTTCTGCAGGTGCATGTTTTCAAAGCAGTTTTTGTCCAGCATGTAGAATTTTAACCCTTCTCTTTGCTTCCAGGTCCTAAATCCTTTCCAGATTCCCAGGATTAAATTCTTATCAAGCCCAGCCTGTGCCAAGACTTCAGTGCAAGCAGGACTGCAGCCTGGATTAGAGATGAGGCTCAGCCACTGCTGCAGAGCTTATAAAGCAGCTAGGGACCAGAACTGAGGATGGACCCAGCAGTACGGGAGGAGATTTGGAATGAATGATGGCAGCGATTTACGCCCTGACCTCCTGGTGACTCTTGACTTCTGAAAACCAAGGTGAAGGATGACACTTAGACCTTCATTTGCTGTCCCAGAATGTGGTTGCTTTGTCTTAGGATGGCTTTATCTCATTGCACAGAGCACAGCAGGAAGGCCCCTGCTCACCTGCCCTTTATGGGTAGGCTAAATCCCTGACTGGTGAATACCAGAGTAGTGTGGATTGAAGGGATCTTAAAGCTCATCCATGGGCAAGGACGCCTTCCACTAGAGCAGGCTGCTTCAATCCCAGTCCAACCTGGCCTTGAACACTGCCAGGGCTGGGGCAGCCACAGCTTCTCTGGGCACCCTGTGCCAGTGTCTCACCATTCTCACAATAAGGAATTTCTTCCTCCTGTCTCATCCAAATCTATGCTCTACTACTTTAAAGCCACAGCCTCTCGTCCTGTTGCTACCTGTCCTTGTAGAAAGCCCCTCTCCAGCTTTCTTGTCTCCCCCTTTAAGCACTGGGAGCTTCTCTAAGGTCTCCACAGAGCCTTCTCTAGCAACAGCTCCAGTTGCTGTGGGTTTATGTCTAATCAGATATAAGTGGGTTTGTGTTCAAGGCAAAGATTGCCCCCTCCACCTTGTTGCTGGCCCGCAGACTGTATCATGGGCTCCATGTCTTGGAGCAATGAGAAGAAAAGCACTGACATTAAAATACAAACTGTTGTTGGTGGCTATTCCCATTGGTAGTCCTATCCCCTTCAATAGCTTGGAATCTGTCATTTTATGCCTTATTTCAGCTGTGACTGCTCCTGAGAAGAAATGTCACATCATGTTGAACGCAGTGCCTTTGAGAGGACCTCATAGTGCAGTTTTCAGGTAACAGGGGGAAGGGTGGCTTTGCCACTTCATTTTATAGCCATGCCGGCACTCACACTTGGCCAAAAGTGGTAGAAAATGTCACTAAAGCTGGCTGTGGGGCTGTAAAACCACTCTGAGCAATGCAAGTGATGGCTGGGGGTGTGAAGCAGGAGAGGCAGCCTTGGAGTTCATAAATGCAAGGAACTGCTGCTAGGGAAAGGGAAAAAGAGGGACAAGTTTAGCAGCTTTAGAGTACAGGTGAAAACAAGGGTCACCCACCACATCATGCATCTTTCCAGCAGCCCCATTAAGTTAATCTTGTGCCATAACTTGCACCAGAGAGCCTCAGGGAGATGGAGCAGCCGAAGAGTCCTGACTTTATTGTAACCCTACAAGCAATGGGTTGGGACACAGCCGTGCTCTCTGGTTTAACAGAGGATTTCATGAGACTCAATTAGCAATGTTATTAATTAATCAATTATGTAAAGCAGATGAGCAATCAGATCCCCTGTTGTACAGTGATTCAGCTCATTGTTAAAACTTAATTAACACGCAGGCTTGGGGACAAAATAAGGATAAAATACAGGCAGAAAACCCCCAAACCCTACAGAAGAATCCAACAGGGGAGAATCACTTCAGCTGAGGATGGAAACTGGGCTTGAGACCAGTCTGGACGACAGCCCTGCTCCGAGACGATAGCAGAGAGATTCTGAGTAGTTTGACAACCAGCCCGGTGTTTGTCTCTACCCTGCATCCAGCTGAGCCAAATTGTGCTCTCCTACTTGCCAACATAAATCTATGGCAATTCCATCTGTCTAACAGAATAGTGCCCACCTTCCAAAGCTGGCTGATGTCGTACATGACAAGAGAGGAGTTCAGCAGATGTAGTTAGTTGCATACCATCTCCTCTGGCTGTAGCAGTAGGAGAGGAGGTGAGTGCAGCATTAGTGTCATTCACAACCACAAAAGCTCATTGTAGTGTTGGATTCTTATGTGACTTGTACCAAAAGCAATGGGAATATCGATCTTCTGTAATAGCCCTTTGTAACTCCAACTTATTTCAGCAGCCTACATTAATCTGTGAAAACCTACATCTTGTTACACTCTCAGTTTTATTTAGTTTTACTTTAGGCTAGCAGTTATTTAGGTCAATTCTTTGCCAGGTTTGATAAATTGATACATCATCTGTGATGGAGCAAAGCTGTGTCTGCATGCTCCTAGTTGTAAGACTCTTACCTAAGTAGATTTGCATTAACAGGATTGGTGATATTCAGCATAGAAAAATCAGTGTCAGAAACCTGCAAGTCTCTCAGAACCTGAAAATAGTGTCAGAGGTAATATGTTAACAAAGCATACACCAGTCTGCTTCTGGATCTTTTTACAAATATGCTCTGGGGTTGATTTTTCCCATGTTTTAAGAGCCAGATTGCAAATGCATTGCCTGGGAATGGAAACAGAGTCATGCTCCAGCAATGACTTTTATTAACTATAGATGAGAAAAGGCAGCTACTACATGGCAAAGACCCTGCATTCTTTACAAACTCTCTCTGCCCAACCCTTTAGTGTGGAATTGCAGGAATTTATAGTGATACACGAAGGATGCTGGTACTCAAGACCAGTAGCTGCCAGATGCAGTATTTCTCCTAAATCTGTTGTCAGCGGAGGGGTTTCTTGCACAGCTACAGCTGGGAGGGTGGCTTCATAGCCATCGAATGCACACATTACAGCTTTTTACATACTTCTGGCCCATTACCAGGCTGATACAGTGCTGGCAAAACCCGACTTTGCTCCTGGCCTTGCTCTTCCCTTCCTCCAGAGTGCCACAAAGTGCTTTGTGGGTTTTTTAATCCTAGTTTTCAGGGATTCATTTCAAGCAGTTACTAGATACGGCACACGGGGGACAGGGCCAACACAGCTTGTAGCAGGAACCAGCCCCTGCAGTTTATGGGTTGTGATGGACTGATCCTGAACTGCTCAAGTCAGTGGGAATTTTCCACTGAGGAAAAGCAGGCTCTAGCCTGAAAGCAGTGGGTAGGGGTGCGGTGCCCATGCGCACTGGGTCTGTCCCTCTCTTTTGAAGCTCACCTAAATATGTATGTTTCACCATTTCCTTTTGCTTTTTTCCCCACCACTGCCTAAAGCCTGCTCTTCGCTCTGCCTCCTCCTCTAAAATAGATGATCTAGTTTCAAAGATGGGAGTGCTCAGAAAGTCAAAAGCTTATTAATAGCTCTCGGTCTCCTTTTTAATCTATTCAAAAAGCCATACAGTGTGCAAAGCTGTTGTGACACGACTTTCCTTTTTAATATCTCACCCTTTGACTGCCAGTAGTTAAGGAAAAATGAAACTAATCATCAGCGAAGGCTGTAATGCTGCTGCTTTACAGCTGGTGTGGAGCCCGGTGGGAAGTTTTATGGGAGACTATATGAGACTCACTGTGTGTATGTGTTTGTGAATCTCACAGTGAGGCTTTGCAGAACAAACCCAGGCAGTACAGTCACCAGCAAAGTGATATCAGTAAGGTAAGGAAAACATTTACATACAGGAGGAAAAAAAGGCTATTTGCAAAAGGTTAATCTTGTAATTTTTTCGTGTGTGCCCCTTTTGGTATTGCCCCTCAGTATTGCCCATACAGAGGAAATGACACTTTTAACTCTGTAATTAGCACTGTACTAATGTTGGCTCTTTAAATTAGCTAATAATATTAAAGAGGAGCTCTAATTTAATAATAGAGACACAAACCCAGCTTAAGTGAGGATGGCTCCTACCTGTTATAGTCAATGTAATTTTGTCTTCATTTATACTGTCGATAATGGTCACTGCAGAATGAGGCTGTGTTTACAGCATTGTCCTTGATACCTTCAGAAGAGAGTGAAAAGCATCACACTTTGCAAACTGAGGAGGAAATAAAAAGTAAGGCTCCCCTCACCCTCTGCCTCTGCCAGTTCCTTAAGAATCAATTTTAATGTAATTTGAAAAGTTCTGATTTTGATACAGGAATTACTTTCCATTTGGAAAATTAAAACACATCTTCTTAAGAGACTTCACACTAACCTCACAGATTATAGCTGCCACTGGGCAGAGGTATAAGGTATAAACCAAAATACAGAAGAGCATCCATTTCCATGTATGTTGATTCAAGGTTCTGCAGTGTGTTTCATCCCCAAAGTTTAATAAAATACAGGACAGGCAATAAGGAGTCGCAGACAAATTAAAATTTATTGAGACAGACAAAAATGCAACTATTTCAGACTACAGTTAAGCATTTACAGTTAACCAAAGATAGCCAAATGCTCACATTCCACTGAACTCCTTATGGAAAAAGCATTCAGAATTTACTATGCAATTCTACTTACTATGGTAGTCTACATCCATCTACAGTAGGGACATCAAACTGAAACACATAATATTTGGATCTCTCCTTACAGATCTACACATTTAACAGGAACGGACATCAACAGCATTGAGAAAAGTATAAAAAGACCAAAACCCACCTACTGTAGAAAGGGCTTTTTGATGTATAGTAACTGTACAAAGCGGTCTATGGATTAAAGGAACTTGAATGGCATACAGAAGGGACTGCAGGAAAAGCCAACCAATGTAGGAAGCTAAGCTGGATCTGGTGGTCTGTATCAAGAGGTGACCTCAGATCTACGTCATTTGCTGCTGGAGGGGAAAAATGCTACAAAACTTCTAATACCAAAATATTCCCATGCCAGAAATGTACACTGAAACTAACAGACTAGGCCGGAGAGGCAAAGAGAAGCATTCACTAACAAACAGTGTTGCTTTAAATAGAAACTTTACATTTTTAATATAAACTGTAGAATAAATATTAAATAAACATTTCAAATGGTTTAAAATAATAGTAGAGAATAGGTTAAAAAAAAGGCAAAGAAAAGGGAAAGGATCCTTTGTGTTCACAGCAAAGACCAGTAACGACCCAAAAAACCCAACTGTGCTGAAATCTGAACTCTAGATTTTGATTTAACAACAATAGTTAAAAGAAACCTAAAGCAATACCTAACAGTATTTCATAGTCTCTAACATGAAAAGAAAATGAGATTAAAAATTGGTTTGTGTCTCTAAAAGAATGGGACAACTCTGATTTCATTTTTCACAATGAGCAAATGTTTGAAGGTTAATGACTTCATGCAGATGGGAAGTCTTGCTTTGCAGGAAGCAAAAGCAAAAGAAAGGAATTAAATTAAGCTGGAAGCAAATGAAATCCTTTACAAAGCATGAAGAATAAAAGGGGCCTGATCTGGAAGAGCACTGGTCCCTGGTAGAATTACTGGTTTCTTTTGAAGGAATAAAACACTGTCTTAATGCAGCTTCCCAAATGGGACACACACATACACATATGCACACACATATGTGTGTATATACACACAGATGTATCTATAGGCTGCAGATCCTGCAACCACTGCAGGATACCAGTGGATCACAAACGGGTTTTGCTATAGAGCCTTGTAATATTTGGGAACTTGCTCTTAAAGGAACCTATAGTCTGAGCTGCCCTCCCATGCATGAAACTCTGACACCCTGTGACTTGACACTACTCTTGTTAAACCTTTTGTAGTCGTACCCAACTGAACTAGTCAATAAAGTGGTATTTTCCAATGCTGGCCCTGGTGCAGAAGAACACGCGCACAACTGAAGCAGGTAACTGAATGATCACCTGGCCTGGGGCACTGTCCTGCATCTGAGCCAGGGGGCTTAAAACACACTTGTGTGTGTGTTTCCCTGTATAAAGGGAAATGTGCTACCAGAGATCAGCTGAACCACCCGAGGCATCTCTTGCCTGCACAGTGCTGTTTGACCGGGATCCACAGCACTGAGCTGGCGAGTTTGAGAGACAGCAGTTGCGTTACAGTTTAAGATAAAGATATAAACCCTTCCAGCTCTGATTTGGAAGAGTTGCATGTGAGAGATTACAGCTAGAAGAGGCTCAGTGGCGTTGAGAAATGGATGGTGGTGGCATGGCTGCTCATGTAAGCTGAAGAACGGCCACATTCACTTTTAAAGGCTTATTTAACAGCTTTTCTTTAACCATCTTGCACAACTGCATGTGACACGGAAGGGCTGCACTCTTGGACCCTAGAGCTGCCTGCAAGGACTTGGTTACAGGAATCCCTTCCTGGCTGAAGGGATTCACTGTGTGGCCTTCGAAGAAAGGCATAGCTTCAGGATAAGATGTTGCAAAGGGACACAGGACTGCAGAAAATAGTTGTGTGGAGAATAAGAAGTCCGGTCAGGAGGATAAGTAAAACCCTACTGATCGTGGACTTCAGTTCTGTGTCAGGGTGAAATGGCAGCTCTGTGCCTTAGGCAGGTCCTACACAGGACAGCAGAGCTATACCCAGAGCACGAGTTTGAACAATAAAATACCAGAGGGCAATCAGCCAAGATGTTTGAGAAGCGACTGATGGAGTTCAAGTGCTTCTCACAGATTCACACTATTTAGGGAAGCAGAAATGTTGGTTGTATCTGATTTTGAAATAAATTATCAAAAGTGATAGTAAACCCAAAGGGATTCGAGCAGGGCAGATTGCAGGCCACTTGCAAATGACTGCGATGGCAGATTTCTGGGAGGATGCAGGGGCGTGAGACAACAGACAACAAATTCCTCATGATTTTACACATCCTTCTGCATTAACAACAATTATGCAGCCTTGCTCTTTGCTCTCAGGTCATTGATCTAAATAAATAGGAAATGAAAGAAGAGAAACTGAGCCCCTGGAACACATGGTGTCTGAAAGGAGTTCCTCTTTGTAGTGCTCTTCTGACCATGTCTGAAAGCAGAAATCCTGCACAGGGGGTTGAGGACCACAGCTCTTGGGGCAGTGTCCCTAAAACGTTGTCTTTTGCTGAACACATGGTATTTTCCTGCTTTTGAGTGAATATGTAACCAGCCAAGCGTTGGCTCCATGCTGCTCCCACCTCTAACCAACACTAACTCAGAGGGAAAAGGCAAATCAATCTGATTAGTTCTCCGTGCAATAAGCACGTTTTCAATGCTGCAAAATAACCCTTAGGTAAATCACAAGCACTGCAAAAATACTTACATCCGAGACCTAACGCAAGAGTGGGGTTAAGGTACCTCCTTCTGTTTCTGAAAACAGCAAAAAGAATACAAGGTCACCACAGTACGTTACTGCATCAGAGAACTGCAATGGGGAAGGACACAGAGAAGAATTTAATGTCGATATGCTGTGATACAATTGAAGAGCTATGAATATGTGACATGCAGAAGGAAACACAGATTGTATTTTTAATACTCTTCTCTTTCACATGTGTTTATTAGAAGTGTGCAGCTTGTCACTGAGCATTGGGTTACGCTTTTGAAACATGATCACCTAAAGTTGCCTTTTAAACCAGGCCAAATAAATATTAACTATTGAAATTAAAGAAATGACAGCTTATTACTTTTGATGGTTAGTGCCTGTGACAGCTTTATAACACTGGAATGAGGGACTGCTAACAGAAAATGAAGAACAGGCAGATCTATAGCATGTGAAGCAGGAAGCAGAGACTGCCTGTGCAATGTTAGTGCCACTCTTAGAGCAAATGAGTTTGGACAGAAGCTGAGGAACAAATATGGAGGTGGTTATGATGCTACAAATTCACAAAGCACTCTAAAGGAAGGGCCGATGGACTCATTCCCTGCCTGTAGGGCTTGGCCCATTACAGCTGCAGGTTCTCAGCATCTCTTATGATCAAGGCCGTGTTCCTTAACCAAGTTAAGTGTCAGTGAGCTGGTCTATGCTCTGGTGGGTGCTTTGCCTGTTAGACTCATTCAAAGAGAATGGAAGAAGAGAAGAGAAAGAAGAGAAAATCCCACCAGTAGGCTTCTTTCTGGATTAAATCCCTGGTGCTGGGCAGCCAGAAGTCACTATCCAAAGAGACTTCCTCTTTCCTGGAATGTAACAAACATGGACTAGAAAACGAGGCACCTACATTTCCTTCTTCGTGAAAGAAAAATAAGTGTTTCTGATATAATCCAGGTAACAATTCATGAAACAAATTCCTTAACATAAGAAGGGTTTCTAAGCTTTGTACTGGTTCATTGAGCCCCTTCTGCAATTCTTTTTTCACAGGATATATCTCATAAGCTGTGCAAGTGAGGGTTAAGACATGAAATGTTTTTGAAACAAAACTTATTGCCCCTGTGGATAGAACAAAAATGCCCAAACCAAGTGAACAAAAGCTGTATTCCAAACAGTCCTTGCTGGGAAAAAAAAGAGCTGTCTCCTAAATTAAACAGACTATACAAAATTAAACTCAGTAGAGAGGGAATATTTGTGCCAGGTACTCTCAGATACAATTGCAGAGATAGGATATGACTTGCAATATTGTGCAAAACGTGAGTCCTCGTTATGATGGGCACTACCATATATAACCAATTTCATCATCCTTATCATCGTCTTCATCTTCATCATCTTCATTAGCTGCTCTTACACGAACCTTCAGTTTCCCTTCTTTGTCTTTCTTTGCTGCTTCAGGTTCCTCTTCCAAATCATCCAACAATACAACAGATCCACCACTGCCAAAATCCCCTGAGGTTTCTTGTTCTTCTTCTGAAACAGGCGAGCAGGAAAGGTCATTCTTTCATGATACCACATCCCTTGTTCATTACCACCCCTGTCATCCGAGCCATATCACTTGCAAAGTTATTTGTAAAATTCATTGCTTTAACTGTTCATGAAACAACCTCTGAATTTAAATTTTCAACCTGAATTGGGATAAATTTATATCCATTTACTCTGAAACATACTTGCATAAAAAAAACATGTATTGCTTTCCTCTTACAGACTTGACTGGAGAGTCTCAGTTTCCATACATGCAGGCCAGAAAATCATTACTCATTTGCAAATACTCTCATCCCATCACCACTCTATAAACCAGGCTAAAAATATCCCACAAAATGATTTTATTTGACTGCAGAAACCAAGCTCTGCAAATGGAGCTTTTGAGCCTAACATCTGTGGCCTGATTCTGGGCATCTCAGACCAACTAGGTTCCCCTTCCTGCAGCCACCACCATTGCTGAAGCACTGAAGGAATGCAGCTGAGCCCTTGCTTGCCTAGGTGTAAGAGCTAACTGGTGATCCCACATGTGTAAATAAGAGTGCCCTGACAGCAATTTTATTGGGCTTGGTTATTAATTTATAAAATTGTGCACATTTAGGCCTTCCTTTGTCTGGAAAGACATTAATCAAGCCCCAGTAAATGTGCATTCCACAGTACACAACAATATATTCAATAACCAAGCCTAGCAATTCCTTAGCCTTAATTTTAGCGTTTTATTACTTTTTCCAGGCTGGTAGGACAAATATCAGTGGTTGTTTCCTGTTAACTTCTGCTGCACCCCCCAGCCCAGAGGACCAGTACATATATACAGCCACATTTGTAGTCTGAATAGGAAAACACAGGAGTACTTTGAACACTGGCAGTCATGTTTCCCTGTTGTCACTTTTGTTATCGTACTCCATCTTACAGCAATGGCAGGGCTTACAACAGTGTTAATTCCTCTGTTGTCTGAGGCAAGCATGCCATTACTCACCACAACTGACTGTCCCTTGCTTTCTTGAGCCAGCTATCTCATTCCCGTACTTATCAACACACCAGCACTGCCCTGTGCTGCCATGGCACTGAGTGGCTTTGTAATAACCTTCTTCATTGCACCGTGGGATGAAAGCACCTGAATAAAATATAAGGTATAATCAGTCATGCAAGCCTCTGTAGGAGCAAGCAGGTATGGAGAGCATTATGAACTTGCCACTTATTTGCAAGATCTTTACAATGCTGGTAAGAAAAATGCCTGTGATTATCTGGTGCCTAAAAGAGACCAGAATATATATATATGATTATATATAAGATAGAGCACAATATATATAATATATATTATATAGAGAGCACAATATAGATAGATATAGATCTATCTATAGATAGAACACTATATATAATATATATGATTGTTTTCAGCTGCTCTGGGTCATTGCACGGTACATAAATGTTTGTGCATATATAGTACATGCAGGGTGATGGCACATGGTACTAAAGATGGGTTCAGTCTGTCCCTGAATGACTCATATTCCCAAAGAGCCCCTTTCAGATTTATCTCCTGGTTTTAAACTTTTCTTTCCTAATGGATTATTACCCTGACTTCATTAATTCTGCATTTCCCTTCCATTTGTGCTCCTTCAGTGTTTATCATATAAGTCTTTCCACAACACTGTAATTATCCCTGGAAGGTATCTGCCATCTGCTTGCTATTCATACTAATCTCAAGCACAACTTCTGCCTTACTGAGAGTTCCTATCTACAAAAGGAGAAGCAATGCACATGCTTTACAGAGAAGGACAACAGGATATGAAATCAGTAAGTCTTTGGATTTGAAGCCCAAGATTTGTCTCACAATAAAACAAATACAGTTCAGCCTTGTAGAGTGTGGTTCATTCTGGCTTCTGCAGACAGAGATGCTCTCAGGAGAAACCTGTTTTATTGTTCCCACCATTTTTAGCAGATACAGCAAATGTACTTCAATATGAAAAGCCCTCTTGTCTGTCAAGATGAGTTAGCTTTATTCCCAGGGGAGGTCAGTACAGTCATTTTCCCCTCTTTGCCAATTGCTTCAGTTTGAAACATGGCAGAACCCCACCCTTGCCCCCAAATTTCTTGTCTCAAATGACTTCTGAGAAAGTATTTTTCTCCTTTGTCAAATATAACAGTGATTCATTGGTATAACAGTAAGGTTTTTAACTAGTTCCATGCGTATAGCATCTCTTCAGACACTTTATGTGTCAAAGAGGCTATTTCTGCTACATTTCTCACAGGAAAAAACGAATGAGGAGGTGCGGCTCAAATGTCATGAAATTTCCTATATAAAAACCACAAAAGTGCATGTCAGCCAGTCTCATACACACACATATCTATATAAAATGAATCCACGAATTTCCAAATTCATCATAATACTGATCTCATCTAATGCTTGAGTGCCACTGATGTAGGCCTGGAAGATGAGAACAGAAACCTTTGGACATCTGCAGAAATCTTTGAGTATTGAGGATCAGTTTTGGAGAGCACTTTAGATCCATTATTGAGAGTATTTCAAGTAACTTCAAGTCATGAGCTTATAGCAGGTTTGCTTATAGGTACCATAGTTATGTTCATGTATAAACAGAAGCATCCTGATGACTACCAAAGACTCATTATCACTATTGACAAAAAAATGGAATAACATGTATACGTATTTGCCTTTGCAGGTTTTTGTAAGTTAATGCTCACTGTTCAATGCTCTATCTCAATATTGATTGAGAAAGGTTTCTTCTCATATCTATGCTCATGTCCTCTCTCTGTTAAGCTCTCCAGATGTTTAGCACTATAAGCAACCTCTGGAGAAGTGCTTAGGTGCTGATATTGAGCTGGTGCACACCAGCACGGCTGTCTCTGTGTCACTAGAGCTACCTGGAGCATCTTGCTCCAGGTAAGAATCAAAGGGGGAACCTCAGTGGCATTACAGGGCAAGAAGAGAGTGGCCTCTGCACTTTAAACTGTCTCATGCTTTCTCTTTTCCTTGGGAAATGCAACCTTTTGCCTTCTTTGAAACAGGCCTTTTTTGCGTAGTTTCACTGTGTTTCTTGTAGGGTATTAAAATGTTCCACACCGCCTGTAAAAGCCATAGATTTAAAAATAAATTATGGCCCAGGCTGCCTGCCAACATAACTGCGTGCGGAAAGGATTCACACTTTGGGTCACAGTGAAGAGGAGAAGGCACTTTTTCCTTCTGCAGGGGATATTTGTGCCAAGTTGTATTTAACACTGGAGCTTTCAGGATTTAGCTGCACATACTAATGTCACAGTATTTGCCAGTTATTAGAGAGAAGATTACAGCATGTCCTCTCCAATGTGTCAGGTGCAGGTGATAATCTGGTGAGGATAGAGAGTCACTGGGAGCAAGTGCTGTACAGTGTGAAGATTTGCCCTGTAAATCCCACACAAATCAGCCCCTGTGTCATTAGAAACAAACTCTGGGTGCAAGTTTTGCTATTCTGGAGCACAGCATCCAGACAACCCATGTAGTGGGAATACTTCACCCCATAATTTGGTTTGGTATCAGAACATATGCAGGCTTTGGAAGGAAAATCTTTCCTCTCCAGAGGTTCTTGCATAGGTAGTGCTTCCTCACAAGCATGGAGAGGACCATTGGGCTGGTGGACCAGTTTTACTATTGAGCACTGCAAAATGTTAGTCACTCTCCACTGAATTGCCTCAGGACAGTGAATCCTGCTTCCCCCATCTCTCTGTCTCATGGAGTGTTTAATTCCATGCAAACTTGAAGAGCACTGCTGTATCTACATCCTCCTTATGGACCAGACCTACATCTCTTATTTTCTTGCATCATTTCCTTATCTGTATAATACTCTGCTTGCTCACAGAACATGGGGAAAATAATTACATGCTAAAGATATTGAGGCACACAGGTAAAAGCCTGACAGAATTAAGTGCTAGCCAGCACACAGCTCCTTGTATTAGCTATTCTATTAGCTGAATTCACAGGGCTGATACAGGAGAAAATAGCATCGGGAGCAGAAATTCATCACCTTAGTGATGTGGGAGAAGCATTATCAGGCTGCACAGTTGTGTGCTCTAAAAGTACACTCTGCAGTTAATTGTACTCTAGATAAATCTGGTAGGAAAAGATGAATAGTGCTGTTTACTTTTTAATTCAGTCCCCTGGGATGCTAGACTCTATTTGAAAGCCTCCACATTAAACATATCTAATGGCAATGGCTTTGAAGTACTTTGGTGCAACTGTCCTGCGTTTGGAAAAATACAGAGAACAAAATATCCAAAGTTGTCATTTTTATCAATGGATACAAGTTAATAGAAATCTTCCTGTGCACTGCCCAGACTGTAAATGCTGTGCTCTGTATGTCAGGAAAAAGAAGAATTAGAGGCTAGTTTTTCTGGATATATTAATCTCTCTTTTCAATCTTTCTTGTTGCTACAAGCGTGTTTTGAGTCGCGTGCATGTTTCGGTTTCTATTTGTATGATTTTTCAGACACTGAAAACAAAAGACGATGCTTTCCGCTGCATAAATAGCTATGAGGTCAGATTAGAATCTCACAGACAGTGCCATTATGCAGGCAGACTTTCAAGGTAGGTGAAGCAAAGAGTTCCTCTCTATATTATAATTTTCTAGCTTGTGGAACAACCTTACACCTGACACTTCTTGATTTGTTGAGCTTTACACCTTCATCCTTCACCTTTTTTAATGCAGTTAACAAGAAGTTATTTGTGGTAAGGGACCATTCTTACTGCTTTTACTTTGTCATTTTACTCCTGCTATTGTGATCAGATACCACTGACATGTGCTACCACTGCCTGAATGTTCCACTACCTGCAATACAGCCATCATTCTTCCTCATACACCAGAACAAACCACTTATGTTTCAGCCTAGATGACATTTATTGCATACAGCAAATAACAGAAAAGCATTAAATAAATATGGGTTTGCCAAATATGTCTGTTAAGAACTGGGCTTCTTATTCTTTTAGGTGGCTTTGAAAATCACGATACCCGTGACACAGAGAACACCATGACTTCCATGCACTCAAATACAAATGCAAAGTACTTACTGAATGGAACACACAACTGAACAATCAGTTCTCCCTTCTGTCCCACAGCTACGAACAGCAGGAGCTGTAAGTCTGAAACATCTTAATCTTTATGTGAACTTGCTATGAAAGGATGACGGAATTAAACCATAGTCCCTGTAGCCTTTGGGAGTGTTTATTATTACTTTAAATCAATTAATCCAGTTTGGGATTGTTCATAAGGCACTGCAGGGTTTGCCAAAGATGACCTTTGCAGAAGCTCTCTTTGCAGGGCCAGTGTCAGATTAAAATCAGACTAACCAGAGCAGCAGACTGCAATCTGAGCAGCACTGCAGCAGAGCTGACATGCATGCTCCATGCTGCAGTAAGTGATGCTGTAAGACCCTGACAAGGGTCCTCAATGATGGGCTTGAAACCTGGGTCAGAGGCAAGCCAGGCTCTTCAATGGTGAAATGCAGAGCTTTCTGGAAGCAGAGACTACTGGTATGCCTCGTGTGATTTAGGTACACAAGTGCACAAGGCCAGAAGTTTCAATAAGATACCACCACATAAAAGCGAGCCTATATAACACTGGGTGATTTCAGAGGATGGAGTTAGCTTCCTTGAATTTACTCACTTCAGCAACCTGATATTTTAAGCAATTAAATGGGAAAATGCCGTGTGGGGATTTAACCTAATTTTAGATATCCATCAGAGCAGTGTAAGTTCTGAATCAATTCAGGCTCCCAACAGTCAATAAAGAGAGGGGAGGCCATTATCACATCCTGCAGCATGGAGCATCCTGCAGGGCTGCCTAAACCGAGATGATACGAATTCCTGTTTCCAAATACATCGGATATGCTGAAATATTTTTAAGGGTGATTAGGCAAAACTGAACCCCAAGGAACGCATGCACTGCACCAGAGCTGGAAGAAAACATGAACCCACTGGCTGTGCACTGCGGCACCTTCAGCCGCCCTTCCAACATCAGGGGCTTGAGTATCAAGCAGTCTCTGTGCTTACTCTGACCTCTGAGGTGACGAAGGCAGTATTAAACTCTATGCAGACCAGGTTTGTATTTCTGGAGAGCTGTAAATTAGTTCTGAACCCATTGCCATGCTGACACCTGTTCTGTATGTTGCTATCTCATTATTTGTTTAATTTCATAGTGTCAGGCCTATACTCCATGGTGCATATTCCCGACTCAAAACATTAGTCTCTAATTGAAAAACCATTACTGCATATAAAGTTACAATAATCACAGATGCTTTAATTAGTTCAGTAAATGAATAGGAAGTAATCGAACTCACCCAACAGACTCTTCCCTCTACTTAGCTTTTGAATTCTATTCATTTCATTCTGGCAAGGAAGACCTAAAATATAATGTATAAGAATCAATTTCCAGATGGTACGGGGCAGGCTCTGCAGTGACTGGCTTCACTACTGACAGGGAATGGAGACTGCTGTACACCTGGGAACAAAAGCAGCCCATATGCTGGCACTGCACTGCAAAACAAATTTATGTCATTAGCTCCACTAATTAAAAAAGAGAAAGAAGGCAACGCACTGCAGTTAACAATAGTGTTTGGGGCCATTTTCATTGTGAAACCCATTTTTCCTCCAAACTAATATAATGTCAGCTCTCTAATTTATGATTTGCTAACGATGTCTGCATAAAAAAAGTTCTTGAGCTTTTTATCACCAATAGGGCTTGTTACTAGACTGTGGGCACTGGTGCTTACCACTTCTTTGTTTGAACGATCAAGGGATATTAATATCATTCATCTGTGACATTAAACATTGTTACACACTGCCCTTTCACACCAGCGCTGCAGAAAAGAGCTTTTTAATGCAGCTGACTGCTAATTACCAAACTATCTCTATCAGCAGGTCAATCCAACCTGAAACACCGGGCGACCCCAACAACTTCTCTTTATCCTGTCCACTGCACAACTCACCACCTGGCTTCTGGAAGCAGTAGCACCACTCGTTGTTTGAAAGCTTTCCATCTTTGAAGGAGTCACAGGAGTTGAAGAGAGGCTTGACACATGGCTCGTACTTATCCAGATAAATGGCACTGATCTCCGAGGGATCCAGCAGCAGGTCATAGTTCATGTCGAGTTTGTTGAACATCCAGCCTAAAGAATCCTTGCAGATTGGTAGTATGCTGGTGTCAAATCCTGTGAGAAGACAGGCACACATCCCCAGCTGAACCCCAGCATGCTCACTGCACAAGAATCATTGCTAAGCTGAAGCCTTGATAGTATATTTTTGGCTGGACTCTGAACATCGACCTGACTTGCATGAAGCAGAACAAAAGTCTAAGACTGAACTGATGGTATAGAATTTAAAACCCAAGCACAGCCACAGCCCAGAGCGCCGCTCGCACACTTTTCAGGAGCTGCGGGGTGGAGGGCTCAGCTCCACAGCTGATCACTGTAATTCAAAGTTATTTCTACTCAAAAAATCTCACTTTTGCTTTTCAGTCCTCATTCCAAGTGGGTTGGCCTTGTTCCAAGAAGCTGAAATGTGATGAGAAAAGGCTGCATCCCCTATAGTTTCAAACTACAGTACAGGCTGATTGTGGTTTAAATCCTGCTCCCAGACCTATTTCGAGTTCCCTGACAAAATTCTTTCTTGCTGTGCTCTCACCTTCCACCTCTCGTCCCAGCTTTTCACTCTCCAAAGCCTTGCCTCCTATGGTGGACAACAAAATGCTTTGATCTGGGTTGTGACTTATGTGGGGAAGGGCAGGGGGAGAGAAGGGGTGAAGCATCTCTTTTGCTTGCGCTACTCTGGAGAATGGCACCACTTCACCAGCCCATGCTCTTGTATGCCACGCCAGCACTATCCCTTCTTACAGCCTCCAGAATTGTACAACATTACAGCATTCTGCTCTTCCAGTGCTTTGGAAACCATCATCATCATCATTAATTTTAATAGCCCAGATCCTTAAAAGACTGCACCAGCAGCAGTTATCAAAGAAAGACCAAGTTATGCATATACCTACAGTGTATATGAGGTACATGTGCCAGTACTCTGCAGGCTCCACAAAACCAGTGGCATAGCCTTCTTTCATAAACATTATAAATCCATACTGCCACTGAATTTTAAAATGCTTGGTGCAAACATGGACTAATTTGCAAGTTATCTATAATGCAAGACAGTATATTTGTAATGCAGAGCTGATAAAGAAGGATAATGGTTTCACCAAGGACCTGGAAACAAGCAGTCACTGCCTGGGGATTTAGAGAATCGGAGGTACCTGAACCATGCACCCTGGGCCCCCTGCGCTCATGGTGTTCCAGCTGCCTGTGCACTGTTCACTCTGCTATGGACCACATGGAGAAGCCTGATGGGCTTTTTCCTCTTGCTGCATCTTTCACTGAAAGAGGTCAAGCTTAGCCTTATTTGCTGTACGTGTCAAGTCCCATTTCAGGATGCTGCTTTCTTAAAGCAAAACATAAGATGCTGCTGGAATCATGCTGACAGTTTGACCAAGCTCTGCAGCCTACCTGCTATTTTAAGTTTTAACCCAAATTAGGGCAGTGCTTTATGCTAGAAGCAGTGTTTTTTTGTATAGAGCTGAAGGTGTCAGTGACATGGAGGAACAATCAGAAGGGTTAACTAATGGGAAGGTTTATGTCATTCATAATACATGTTGCTCTAAGAAATGAAGAAGGTAACACCATTTCCTTGGGGCTAGAGGCAGCTGGGGCAGGAAAGAGAATTCACGCTGAACATTTCATCACATTTTTGTGCTCTTGTCTCTTCTAATGTTATCTAATCGAGTCTGAGCACAGTGTAAAAGAAAAAGGCCACATGAATAGATGCAGGAAGGAAGCCTGCTCGCCTTGCTGAAGCAATTAGGACTATTGACTTCAATTATTTTATTCATCTGAAGAATGCAAGCAGGATTTGGTCACTGTGCAATCTTTTGTTGAGTGAAAGATTTCATCCTTTACTTTGCCTTTACAAAGCACCAAGGAGCAGGGCACGCAGGTCTGCCTTGTGCTGATATATGCTCTGCCTGATTCCCCACCACGGGGCAGATTATAAGTAACAATCAAACAAGACAGGCATAGATCATTCAATTACATGGTGGAGCTGGGATCAGTACATGCTTCAGCTATCCCAGTTTAACAGCTTTCAGGGGAAAACCATCTGCGTTCCACTGGCTGCTCTTTTCCTGCACAGATCCCCTCCCCGGTGATGGTCTTGCACCCTGTCATGCTTCTAAGGTGAATGACTACACGGTGTGTTGTACAAGTTGGCTACAGTAAGTGTTGTTCAGCCCTGCCTCTAAAGGTCACCTCCTAACTGGCAAGTATCAACTCAGGGAGGAGGAGATCCTCACATGAACTTGCCCCTGACAGTGTCTGTGGATTGTTTCTGAACCTCATTTTCCTCCCTGCTGGGAAGTCTTTATTGGTGTGTACAACATGCATGCAGGGATACACCACCAGCATGCCCTCTGCACTGATCAGCCTGAGCAGATCACAAGTTAGGGACCAATGTGACTATGAAGCTGCTTTGTGACATACCATCAGGGCTTGAATGCAAGATCCAGTCATTAAAGGTCACTTACAAAGGCAGTTAATTACATTAGCTGAAGAGTTTTGGATTGTAATTTCTTATAAACAAGGAAGCTTTCACTGGTGTGACCAAAGTTCCAGATTAGGCTTATTAAGAGGCTGAATTATTAAACAGTGCTGGAATATTAGACACTGTGGTCTGGAAGTCTCTAAATTTTACAGGGTTAGGCGTTATGGAAAGCTCTTAGCTAGATGGTTGGATCAGTGAAAAGGTTAATTCCTTAATTGTCCCTTAATATGTAGCTAAAGGTGAATAGCAGTATCTATCTTGGCTTCATATTGTCTCCTGGTAAAAGCTACTGCCTGTAAATCACCTTTTGCAAGACTGCATCTGCAGTGCAAGACCAGCAATCCTGGATGCTCTTGGCACCCAGCAGCAGCAAGGAAAGCAAACTATGCCCTGAGTGTGCAGTGCAGGCTCTGAGTTACCGTGTAACCAGAGCAGCTGATAGAAAATGGTTCGTGGAGCTCACTTACCTTCATCAGGAGGTCACTGTGTTATCATCAACACAGCAAGACCAATTAGTTTTGAATGAATTAACTCCTATCTAGAGTCTTTTGATATACTTGCCTATAAACATGATGCAATATGCTGGATGAAATAAACCACAATACTGTATTGTAATGAATTAAGTGCTATAGTCTGGACTTCTGGCAAAACAGACCTGGAATAACAGCAACCTCAGTGAGAACTTTTCTGCATCTTTCTGTACATCAGCTCAGTGCTGCAGTGCCTATGGGGAGAAGCAGGAGTGCGCTGCAGGCTCCACATCCCTCCTGCTCTTGGCTCCCTGGCAGAGGATGCCAACAGAGATGCCAATTAATGTAAGTTGTGGTGGTGGTTGCTCTCGTTTGGACACCTGCTTACAAGGACCTGGACTGGCACCATCATGCTCCTCCATCCTGACAGCTGTTCAGCATCCTAACAACTTTCATCCAAGCAGATCTGGAAGGAAATCAAGCCAGTGACCTACATGTAAAAGTCTTGCATGCGAATAACAAGTAAAATGCTCCACCTCCTCTAAATTAAAATGGAATTAAATTAAAAAAAGTCTTTAAGTGGAAATCCTAATTAAAAATAAACACATCTTCCAGCACATAAAATTATTTTCCCCTTTCAAGAGCTGACTTACATGAGCCAGCTTTCTTTTATTGAAGTGTATTACAATTAAATTAACAGGGGAATAATTAACCTAATTTCTCCCATCGCTTAAAATAAAAGAAGGAGGAGAAGAAATGTTCCCCAGAAAAAATCCTTTATATTGCATAGATCTCTAGTAAAAGAAAAACAACTCCCACTCCAACCAAAGAGACTATCTAGATAAAATACGGGAATGTTAGGAATTATCAACAGGCTCAGGAGCAATCTGAATCTGATCTTACTCCCTAATTAGTTTTATTATTTCCTTATGTCAAAGCATGCCCCTGAGTTGCTCTTATTATTTACTGAGGAGATTTGAATTGTACAAAGCCTGCAGAAAACAAAGTTCCTGGCCTGTGGCTCTTTGCTGGGATCTGGGGGATAGCTCATTGAATGAAGGTTTGAGATTTCAAGCACAATGACTTATCCTCATCTTTTTCCTTTCAGGAGAGTAAAAAAGAAGAAAAGAGTGCACTTTTAAATTCCCCTGGGGGTGAACCCAATAAACTCAAAAAAGCTTATTTACACTCACAGTAACATCTTGAAAATTTAATGTAGCATAAAGAAATCTCTGCTGGAACACCTTCTCTAGACAGCTGATGTGTCCAAGGCATCATAGTCATCGCATCCCACCATCTGTTCCTTTTACTGCCACAGGGGCATATCCAAAATGGATTATTTTGAGGATGTGCGTGCCTTTTAAGACTCTACAGGCATAACCAAACCAAGTTCAGTTTAATGAAGTGATCAGCCTGGTGAGGAGAGCAACACACGCAGAGCAATAAAAAAGGGCAGTGTGTACATCAGAGCTTATTTCCAGAGCTGCATGTGTCCTTTTTGCCAGGATTCACATAAACTCTTTTTTTCAGCTTGGCTTTGTGAACTTTACTTTGAATTCTGAGCCCTGTTTAAGATGTCTTTCATTGTTAGAAATGTTTAAAGTTAGAAGAAGCCAAATACTGCTGTCCTTAATCTGCATTTTCAGTGCTACCAGAGAGAACTGGAGCTGCAGAATTTGGCACATGCAGAGTAATTCATGCATGCTGTTGCAAACTCTTAAAAAAGAAAACCATGCCCAAGTTTTGTGGCATTCAAAAATGATTTAACCATCTTCACTCACAAAGTTTCCTTCTTTTTAACTGACATATAAGAAAATGTGCCAAACTAAGTCAACAGTCTAAAAATGAACATTGTTGAGATCAAGTGTTTAAGAGCATCAAGACAGCCTTTCATATAAAAGCTGCCAGGAATCAAACTAAACTAAAAAGAGATAACAGTTTCTCTGTGAATCAGAGCAAACACTGCAGAATTACCAGGAATGTTTTTTCACTGAAAATTGCTTCAGCAAAAAAAAGCCCAGGCCCAACACCTTTAGGAATTGAATTTGGTCTTTGGCCTTTGATAAGGTCCTCAGGAGCTCCTCAGAGGTCATCTGCATGAAAACCACATTCTTTTGACAACTTGATAAAATGAGATTTCATGGGGTTCTGGGCCTGAATGACAAAGTTTTAAGTCTCTGCAGTTTTCTGTCATGAGCTCTGAACTCACATCTTGAAGCTGTGTTTAGCTGTACATCCAGTTGAATTTTTGCACTACAGTTTGGCTTCCTCTGCACAATAATATCCCTTTTTGAAGTACCATTTGAGAAATAAGTAGGACATATGGTTTCACAGATAGTGACTTTGTTGTCAATAGTATGGAAAATAAATAAGGGCCATATGAAAAAGATCCATTTACACAGAACATGGCTTGTTTCACCACATAGTTTTAAGATACCTTTACTTGGCATTAATGAGGTTTGTCTCCAGTTTTAAGCAGTATAGCCTGTGGTATATTCCGTCTCTTTGGGAAGAGGTAATCTTAGAAGTAGCACAAAAAAAGAGTGGCTGTCTAGACATGGATTAAGAGTAAATGCCCATCTTGATGTGCTGAGCCTCCTCTACTGCACCTTTAGCCTCTCCAGTCTCAGGCTACAGGGAAACCAGGCAGTGGGGTCAAAAAAAGCTGTAAAATGGAGCAGTTGGCTGAACCCTTTAAATCTGGTGTTTGTGGACCCTGGCTTTAGTCAGCTTGTACCAGAGAATCAGCCCAGAGAGGTGAAGGGGAGTCACACACCTAGATAGAACTTGTGCATCTTACTTAGCAACTCAAGAGACTGCGTATTTTGGGACATACTATTTAAAAGAATTAATGAATCCTTATAGAAAATAAAGTCACATCTGCTCTATGATGAACATGACCTCCTTTGATGCTGTTGGCTGAATCTTTCTGAATCCTTCTCTCCCTGGTGGGTAAATGACATCAAAATCAGTCATGTTGGCTTAACCCCCAGAGAGTAAATGTCCTCTAAAATGTTCATTTTCTTCCTTCTTAGAAAAAACCAACAACCAACCAAACTCAAAACATCAAAGGAAGCAAAGACAGTGTTATTAAATACCTGGGACACAATAAGAGTCTACCTTTCCCCACCGGTTAACTATTCCATCTCCATGGCTGTGATGTGGATGTTTTTATTATTCTTTTTCTTTTATAAAGGGCTAGCAGGAAACTGCAAATAAAATCAAAGGGAGTCTTTTCCAATATTGGCATCATTTTCCCTGTGCTTGTATGGCATGTTTTTGGCTTATGCCATTGACATTGGGTTAGAAAATGCTTCGCCATAAACTGAGGAGGTAAGCGTATGCCATTGCCGGTCCCCAAGAAATGATTTGGATGCAGCCACACTGACATGGAGGGTCATGGAGTTTAACTGTACAGACACGAACTAGTTAACCTCAGGGTTTAAGAAAAGTCCCTGAGCAGGTTTATTTACTGCCTCAGCTGTGACCTCCATGGCCTTCAGACACAGTTATCTGCCTGATTAACTTATAAGGGTCTCTTTGTCTCAAACTGCCAATTTTTAGAACAGTTTGGGACAGAAACAGTGCAGAATGACTGCAACTCAGATGGAAAAGGATGCAGCTATTTATCCGCAGGATCAGATCTCCTGTATACCTGCTCACTTACTGGCACCTGCTTGACATGACATTATGGCACTAACAGCTGTGCTCAGCTCAATGCTCTCTAAGGCTGGAAAGCTGCCTATAACACTCAATGTTCAAAGGGAAAGGTGTTTTCTTACTGCCTTGTGCTGTCTCCGAGCTCGTTGGTTTGATGACACGATTTGCATCCTCATGGAGAGCACCAAACCAGTCTTTTAGTCGGGAAGCGAGATTCCTCAGTTCTTTGTCTGTGCAAGCTAGAAAAAGAACAAAGCACCAGGCTGAGTCAAGAGCAGCGGCAAAAAAACCCCTTTCTTCAGATAGGCTGTTGGAAAAATATTGTTTGTGGCTACAAATTTCTTCTCATTAAGAGCCCTGAAGCAAAAGGAAAGGTTAGGGAAAAGATGAAAGTTAAAGAGAAAATGTAAGTCATTATGCATTGCAAGTTGTACTCAAGTACTTCCTCGGTAGCTGATGTGATTTGTGATGAAAGCAGTGACACAGAGAGCTACCCGCAGGTTCTCAATTAGAGCTATGTGACTATTTAACTTAAATGTTTTCACCTTTTAGGATTTCAGAGAAAAATATCAGGCAAACAGATGGGGAGGAGGGACAAACTTGCCTAGGCACACCACTTGAACAAGATGCTAGGGATAATTTATAACCACATTTGGCTTAGTAGAAGGCTATTATCACAGTCATAGGAAACACATATACTTATTTATATACGTGAAGAAGAAAACTGTTGTGTTGCTCTAGTTCTACTGTAAATGAGACTTTGCCACCTCTGAAGGTTGTCAATTCCATTTTGATAGCTAGGTGAAACATTTTTCTTATACATTTTCTCTGAGGAATATCTAATTTTCCCAGAAATTTCTGCCAAGACAATAATGTCCCAAGCAAATAGTTTTAAAGAAGAAAACTGAGTTAGTCAGTAGTTTCTGTCAGAAAAAATATTCTTGTTTCTGTATCATGTTTAGCGCTTAAAATCCACATTCTCAATTTTTTCATTCCTGCTCGCACTCGTTCTACATTTTAAATGACACTTCCTGGAACACAGAGCAAGATTTTATGCCATAGAGGCAGACATCCTTCACAGGGCAAGCCACAATATGTCTTCTCCAATTCACTGCACATTGCAATACTCCTCCTTCCACCTTATTGAAGAACAATAGAGTCCCACAGCTTGTCCTCCCCATTCAAACTCACTGCTCCAATGACTGCAATGGACCCCTGATTCCTTATGGCTGTGGTATTTGTTCTCACAGGAGTTTTTTTGGGGGGTCTGAAGTTAAAAATAGGACATTAGAGCTTTTTCTAGGTGGGCAGCTCTTTTAGCTTTTGGTGGGGCTAAAGATTTTCCTATTTTTCCATAAGGCTGAGTTTGATAGATTTTCCTACGAAAGATAAAAATACGAAGAGCCCATTGAGTCAATATAGGGAAAGATCAGGTCTTAAAGAAAAAAAACAACAATTAATGTAAAATAAGTGGAAGACAATACAATATTAACTGTAAAGTGGCATACATTACTGAAAAAGCTTATCACTTAATTTTCTCACTTAACATGTTTTATTCATTTTAAACTATCTTTGCAATATAAGACCAGAGTGATAGGATTTTTAAGCCCAGTTTCAGTAAGGAACATCTTACACCACTGTTGTTCCCTGGCTGTTACTCACAAAGCCTTTTATCAGACAAAAATCACAACAGAAGCAACAGGAGAGCAAATTCCATCCTCTTGCCTGTAACAATATCCCATCAGGAGATGGTGCCTGAAGGAGCGAGGGCATAGAAAAACTAATTTTAAAGGTAATAAATATTCAGGAATGCCCTAACTCTCTACAGGCACAAATGATTTCTTCTTTTGTAGATTTAGATTCATAAAGATGTTTCTACCATGCACTAATTTCAACATGAGTTGGGCACCCAAATACATGTTAGAAGTGATGAAGATACTCTATTACATGCAATAGGAGATACTGTTCCTGCATCCCCTGTTGAACTGCCATTAACCAGTTTTCATCGGGCATATTTTTTGCCAAAATATGATTATTAGGCAATCACGGCAACATGAGACCATGACAATCTTCATTTCAGTACCTGTCTTCACAAAAGTTTCCTGGCAAGTATCAATAATGCTATCACCTGTCACAATTAAAAGCAGGCAGAATCCTTTTTACTGCCAAGTAGCTGTCTTGTCCTTTGAAAATCAGTTTTGCAAAGGAGAAGAAGAAAAATATGGTATATAACAAGTAGGTGTTCAGCCAATACCTCATCTGTGACGGGTTATCCCTATGTTCAGAGTATTCCACAAATGTATCTCCAGTCACAGCCATGCAGAAACACAGCTTTGACTACTGATTATATATCGAGTGGGTGAAAAAGAGGATGCAGTTGCCCAAGAAACAAATGAGTAATGTCATAGTTTTACTGTGCAAACCTGATACTTATTAAATATTTATTGTAGCACATGACGTCTTTAGGAAGCCAAAGCTGGACTACGGACACCCATTCCTGTGCCTTCCTGACACCCTCATCATGCCTTCTCTACAGGCATACTGAGCTTCACAGTCAACAAATCACAGGGAAAAGGAATAGTTCTAAAGAAAGCACCCTGTAGAGCTGCTTTCCTTGTTCAGATTTGTGTACTGATAAATAGACAACTGTGGACACCTCAGAAACCTAAATCGAGCCAAATGCTTTGAGCAATGCCATCCTGCCAGGGCAGATAGCAGGCAGGAGCATGGAGCACACCCTCACCTCCTCTCCCACTCTCAGCAGCACACAGAATGACATTCCCAGTGAAAAAACTAATCTCTCTAAAAGGAATTTCACTAAGCAGTCACTTGGTTTCAAACTGCATTGCCTGAGGCAATTTGAATCCACGCTTTCGAACTGCCGTAGAAAACAGGATTGACTGCACAGTGTAGGTGGAACAGAAGTAGATTAATTAATGGTAAATCAGACCTGAATTGATTCCTCTGTACAGTCCAGCTGATCAAACATGTCAGGATCTGTAAAATGCCATTCATAATGAAGCCATTATACCTTTAAGCTTGTCTGTATTGCTAACTGTGTGGAAAACCAGCTTTTACCACACACATTCCTACTTACGCCAATTCTCTGCTGTTACACAAGTGCTGCAATCCATGACCTACACCAGCTCAGTTATACCCTATGGCTGCTCAGACACAGGACCCCTACACCCTCCTGTCATTCCCTAACAATATTTCTCTTGCTTTGATGGAGCCAAAAACAGCTTTCAGCCTCCTCTGTGCTGTAGCTTCCTCAAAGACTGCCTCATCCACTCAAAGTGCAGCCTTTAAAAGGGGACTTTGACAACTTGACAGTGAGCCCAGAACTGGAGTTTTCTGAATGCTGGAAGGTATTTTTGTGAATAGCTGAGATATTCTTTAAGCTTAAGGATGATTCGACAGCAGGTATTATGTTGAGGTTCTCTCTCAGGACCGCATCCTTCTTCACAAGAATAACTGCTTTTTCATGAGTAAAATGGGAACCAAGTGCGCTGTTAATCTGTAGTGAATAATACATGTCTTCATGAGACTTCCAAAATTTAATGCAAAGTTCAGTTAAACTTTTATTCAAGCATTTCATGCCCTCAATCTTACTTTTTCCTGCACTTTAAAATAAAGGAAGTATTATTTTACAGTTTCTGTATTCAATTTGATTTCAATGCTACCATGCATGGTTAAAAAGATTCTGCCTCTTGGCTCTCTACCAACAGAAATGCATTCTGTTTTATTGATTTTATATGAACATCTTCAAAAGCCTCTAAAGTTGAGAATTTGTTTGGGACACATTATTTTAGCCACTTCAGAGTGGATTGACATTGAGAGGGCATGAGTTTAATACAGACAGAGTGAGGCCCAGCCTCCAGCTGGGTATCCAGGAATCAGAGCACTTAATGATTTACTTCTGGTGGTAGAGGCCATTACTTAGATATCAAACAATTAGGAAGCATAGCTCTGAGGAGCCCCACATCTAAGATCCTCATATATAAATTTGCATTAGTATAAGTTATAAAGCATTTTTAAGAACCCTCTTAATGAAAAATGCACTGCAAATGTATCTCTTTACTATTAATAGAAGTTTCAAGTAACATTTCTCACATGAGAAGAATAGGGATGTAGAAGGAATAGATGGGATAATGGGTCTCTTGCTATTTGAAGATCCGTAAGGAGAGGATACCTAAATTGCAAACAGTATGGATATTGATATGACTTGAAGCGCTCATTAAAAAATCCGGAATGAAGAGAAGCACCAAGGGAGAAATGTTTCCATTGTCCGTATCTAGCAATTGGGATCTATCCAGTCAATTGCCAACAACCATTTAAAACTGTAGCGCTGTGAAAAAGACAAAAATGCAAATATATGCAAGCATGCATCTTCACTTCAGTGTGTATTTTCCTCAAGATAAGAGCATCTGTCTTAATTTCCTATGTCTTTTAAAAAGAGGAAAACCACAAGATTTTATCCTTGTTATATTATCTATGTTACCTGCCATGTTCTGCCTTAGCAGCCTTCTGATACCAGGTCCCTACTTAATATTAATTCCTGGATCTTTCACTGCAATGTGCTTCAATGAAATCCATTCATAGCCCACAGCTTCCCTGCAGGTCAGTATTGCTGCTGTTAGGAATGGCAATGGTGAGGCAGGCTGGTTGCTCAGCATCCAGCTCTTCAACCCGATCACAGTGTGCAGTGCCCTGGCTCTGACGTGGTGGTGGGATCACAAGCAGTGGCAGAATCTGTCACTTCTCTGAGTCATGGCAATGTGAATGCAGGAGGAAGATCTATTTGTGGCTGGATCCAGATGACATCCTCGGATCTGAATCTGCAGATGTTATGAATCATCTTGCAGAAGTGATTTAATAGTGCGCACTGAAAGAACAGATTTATTCCCAAGCATGAAGCAATTGGTCCAACAGTTATTTATTCCTAACAAACTGAAAGCACTGTTGCTAAATACCTATTTCCACCAAGCAGAAAACATTAATCTGACCTAATGGAAAGCCATTAGCATGCTGTAAAGGCTCAATTTTTATAGGCGTGATTCCATTATGGACTTTTTAAGCCATACAGATACTAATCTATAACATCGGTGGTGAAAATTAACAGTAATATTTAATTTTGCTCTTTCAAGGAGGGACTTTCAAAACTGCTCAGTGCCAGAAATCAACATTAAAACTGAACTTACCTGTAAACACATAAGATTAAATCAATATTGAAAGTTTTCTCACAGGGCCAGGATAGATGGGGGTTGGAGCAACCTGGTCTAGTGAAAGGTGTCCCTGCCTGTAGCCAGGGTTGGAGCTGCATGAGCTTTAAGTTCCTTTCCAACCCAAATTATTCTATGATTTCATGATCCCACCTTTACTCCTGCCTAGCAAAACAATACTGTAAATCTCGGTTGCTAAGAAAACCAGCTTTATAACTCCTACTGCAGTTAACTCCAAACAAAGTTAGTACTAAGGAAGTACATTACTGCATTAATGTCTCACTTACTGCCATAACGTCCTGGTACTATGTGACAAGCAAGGAGTCCATACTGTCCAGAATAGTTACAGTGATACATTACACTGCATTTCACAAAAAGCTATGCAACCAGATTCACAGGGTAACATGCTTCATGTCATTTGACTTCTCTGTCATCTATGTGGCATTTATCTGTTGACTTATAATAACCATCACTGCAATAATAAGTCTTACAAATAGTGCTACATTACTGCCAATTACATGTGGAGAGATTGGTTCTATGAGTTCATATTACTGTTGTTCAATACTAAATAGTCTCTGAGGTAGATATTGAAGAGCAAATTCCCTATAAACTGAATGCCAAAGTGGAGCACGTGAATATTCCCTGCACTACTTTTACTGTTTCTGTACAGACCTGGAGCAGTAAGAGGGAGTGGATGCATTAATGGAAACTAGCCCTACTTGCTGCTTTGCTTGCACGGAAAACCAGCTGTATTTATAAGACATATTAGTTGTAACAATCAGTTCAGTCATTTGTCCTGTGAGCCTGGAGGACAAATCCATTTAGTTTTGATTAAAATGTGATATAGCACAAACCTCCATGACACTGCCCAACAGTGATGTTATATTCCTCCAGTTAGAAAAAGGACAGGCATAGTTTCAACAATTCAGAAGGGAAAGAAGTCTCATTTTTGTATTTCTGAAGAGTAACATGACAGTTATAGGGTAAAACACATTTTAAAATACTGTTATAACACTATTATACAAAGTTTGACGTAAATGTATCATAGCATTGAAGCTGACAGGAGATAATGCTTATCTTTTATACCAAGTTTTGTATTATTCTTTGAGTGAAAAGAAAATGTAGCAATTTTAACAACGCTGTCTCTGACAACCATCACTACATTTTCTCTCTTGTAGGTAAGTCAACAACTTATTTCACCCTTCTATAATAGTGTCCATGTGTGTGGATTATCACAATAGGCTTTAAAACTAAAGTACAAAAATGTTGCAGCCCTCACGCTTCGGGGAATGGGTCTGCTCCCAGTCATGCAAAATAGAAAGTGTGTTCTAAAACTGCTGCTGCAGGAGCTGATTTGAAAGTAAATGTCAAGATAAATTCAGTGCTGCACTAACCCCCACTTCAAACACAACTACACACGCATGGAAAGAAACATACACATGCATATGTGACTTGTAGAGGACTCCAACTGTTTTATATGTGATATTTTGCTGATGCAATTGTGACCTTCACAAATATTTCACCGTTCTTGGTTGGAAGGGACAATGCTCTAATCTGCTTTTTTCACTGGGGCCTTGGGCAACTTCTTCTAACAATAAAAGCATGAAGTATTATGCCAATAATCTTTTGAAGTTAGAAAGGAATGGATTGTTTACTGTAAGGAAAGGAATTGCATTCCAAACATGCCTCAGTGTTCGATAAATGAACGTCTTTCATTTCAAATCCCTCCTATAGTCACCAACATTTCACAACAAACTTCTGTGTGGGTCTATTTGTTGTACTGCATTTTCAGCATTCACTGGCTATTCTTCTACATGGCTGACACCTATGCTGATAACCACCTCTGATCCTTCTGCCACTTGTTTTGCCTTGTCTTATAAATACAGCAGCAGATGCCAAGATCCTGCAATTCAGACTTTGAGATGATTACAGGAGCAGCTGAGGCATTGGGAAGATAAATTGGCTTTGATCTGAAGCTTTCTTAAAATGGTACATTTAAAACACAAAGCTCAGCTAAAACTGTATAAACAAAGATTGAGAGCTACAAAGCTCACTCTCTAAAGCTGTAGGCAAAGTGTACATCTGCTTTCATAGTACTTAACACTAGCCCCTTTTCTGCTCACATTAATCATGAAAACCCTGGAAAGTACATCTTAGCCAGGTGTTTAAGAAGCTTTGAAGTTTAGTTAAAGACATCTAAACTGTGCTGATGCTGGGGGTCTGCTGGAAGGATTGTGGCAGTAACACCCCTTGGGATATTTTGTCCATGTCAGGTACAAATTCAAATGTTACCTCCTGCATTGTTCTTTGCCTCCCAAAATTCATTTGCCAGCTCACCCTAATGTTCTCATTCAAATTCTGTTATATCATCTGAAAGGGGGAAGAGACAGAGTTGTATCAACTGCAAACTAAACCAGAGGAAATAAAAATGTCTGAATGGACTTTTCCATGCTGCAATCCGGATGGAAAAGTCTCAGTGGAATTGCCATCTCTCCTCTGGCCTCCCTTCCTGTCTTCTCTACCCTGTACAGATGTCATCGACACGGCACACATACGTATGCATCCAGTGTCTTCTACCTTTAGCTGCGGCTTGTGAAGCACAGAGCAGTCATGCAAGAGGGCTGAGCTCTCCAAAATCTGAACACTGGTTTGATTTTACAGCAGTGTTTAAAGCAGACCCAGAGCTCACAATCTAGGGTAGGTTTTCAGAGATACGTATATTTGCTGCTAAGTGCTTAGCAGATACTATACTATTAGGCATTTGAAATACTAAATAAACAAAGCTGGAAGAATAAGAGTAGAAACAAAATTCACTGGGTTTAAAATGAGGGAACTGACAGTTATTTTTAGGCAAACCATAGTGCGTACATTTGAGTTTTGTTGGAATTGTTTCCTACAGACCTTCCAAAGCCACAGCTGGAAGTGTGAAGCGAACCTGCTGAACTTTCCCACATTCAGGAGGCTGTTTGGTTGTTTTGCTCCACTTCCTAGAGCTGATCAAAGAGAGAGTTTAGATTCCGATCTCCAGTAAAACTGTTCTGAACTACAGTAGTTAGAAATAACTTGAGCTGTTGATGTTAAGGGCAACTGCTCGTTTCTATGAAGAATATGGCCCTGAGCTCGGAAGAGCAAAACTCAGGTAGTAGAATTAGATATTGGACAGTATTTGAGAAGATGTGGGCTGAGCTATTTATGTTCAGTCAGAGCGGGAAAGCAACAGCCAAGAATATAAAATAAAAGATTATATGTAGAGAAAAAAGAAGATGGGATGATTTCACAGAATGCCTATGGTAAAGCATAAGCACATGAATGCTTCTCAAAAAATAAGTTGAAAATATGGCTACAAATGAAAACAAATATAAGAGACTTCCAATTTCTACAGTTCCCTGTACAATCACAGATGGATTTAAACTGAATTAGGAAAAATAACCCTGATGGCAGTAGACCATTTTTGTAAAGTGTCACAGTAAACAGGTATTCATTATTATCTGGCACCATTCTTTTAAAATGCATGAGTTTTTGAGTGGTTCATAGGATAAATCTGCTTTTTTTGATGTAGTTCTGTTCTTTTAACACTGCTCTATCTCTGTAAGTTGCTTTAAATCTAAAACTGAAGAGCCCCCAGATGATTATTGGGTTTTTTGCTTGTTTTAATGAGAAAAGGTAATGTTTTTTTGACTAGCAAGATCTAAATGCCAGTGTGTGCTGGACAGGTAGATACATATTCTGGAGGTAAAGTTTGGGCTATCCACCCTTACTGTAATAATCTCTGCTGCCACCTGAAGAAAATAAGGGCAGAACCAGGTAGAGAAATGCAAAATCAGCACTCTTATTATGCAGCCTATCTGCATCTATCATAGAGCATTTCCAGACAGTCAACGAGTACAATGACTGATCCTGCTTTCCCATAGGAAAAAAAGACCCCACATACTTCTCAGAGTCTCTGCTGTGATTTAGGATACTGCCTAAAACCTGCAAGAGGGACCCAGGAATTTATTAGAAGAACTCCTTTCTGCCAGGAACTGGTACTCCATCATATGAAGAAAAAGGGGGAAGCAATCGAATAGATTCACTTCATTTTTTCCAGAGTCCATCATCGTTCTTCACTTCCTTGGGGACCCTCAAAAAGTGATAGATAAATCCAATTTGCCCATGCTTGAGCAGGATGGAGAGAGTGATACTCGTGAGTCAGCATATGCCAGCAGAAACTATTTTTCCCCCTCATTAACTTTTCTGCACATCAGCTGGTTTTTATTTTATGCTGTGTATATCCCTGTGCTTATTTTCTATGATCCCTACTGAATGTTATCACATCTGATATCACCAGGGCTTCATTAATGTAAAATGTTGTCATGTGGCGAATTATTCTTAAATGAGAAAACAGAAGAGAACCCTAGAAGAGAAAATGAGGAGCTGCTGGACCACATGGGGCTAGAAGTATTTGAAGATGTCCCATGGGAATTCTTCCAGCAAATTGTTGGGAAAACTGATTGAAATGTGCTAAGAAAGTGCAAATGAGACAACACAGCTCCCCAGTGGACTGCAAAGATCCTCTGGAAGGAAATCAGAACTATCTCTGCACTACTGCACCTTGCAAAATCAAGTTATGTACAAATACCGGTGTAGTTACACAGCATTCAGGGCAATGAGGCAATCAAGTGAAGGAGTAATCTTAGTAAGGAAATACAACATATTCTGAGAACCAAATTTGAATGGATTTGAGATCTAAATAGGATTTTATTGGGACCAGTTTTACACCAGTGCAGTGCCATTAACTTCACAGGAGTTAACAGTTATCCACACCTTAGCAAGCACACTTGTCTGGGTTGGTTCATCGATGCTCAAATGCATCACATTGACAAAGGCATTTGGAAACATACTTCTCACTGTAGATGACATTGAAGGTGAAGGAGGTGCACCACAAGCAGGGGTTTGGCTTCTGTTTAGACAATTGTCTGCTGTGGTGCGAGCAAAAGGGGCTGAGGAAACACACCAAATAATGGGACCTTAGCTGGGTGTGAAATGAGGAAGAACTGCCTCCCTTACACAACCAATGTCAGGAACTTGCTTTGGATTTACAGTGGCGGAGGCATGGAGCGGCTCAATTTTTAACAAGCTTTGGTGCATTTGTCTAAGGTAGTCACTGATGCTTCAGTCGTTATCACCTCTGCCTCTGCACTGAAGAACTGGGGAGATGCTACAGCACAAAGCATTCTACAGGATTAAGAAGAGGACAGCTAAGCTGAGCTAGATGTCAGGGAAGGCTATAGATATCAAAGTCTCAAAACCTTACTGTCTGTTGTTTACCTACTGTGACGTGCACCTCCTAGAGCTACAAAATTTCATTTAACAGTGCAAAGAAAACTATGAGATGAACATACTAATGACCACATAGATGCTTTGGGAAACTTCAAAAAGTATGGAACAGAGCTGCACAAATCTCCTAATGTGTATTTTGTAGAAATGTCAATTCTTCTCTCAGCCCTTCATGCACATTTGTGTATTTTTGAAGTCTTTCAGAGGGAGGATTGAGTTTTGTGCATTCAAGGATACGATTAATTGAAAAGGTCCTGATTTTGCTTTTAAATATTTGCACTATTAAAATATTTAACAGTAAAAAAAAAAAGGCAGAAAGTGAGCTCAAAACCATGGTGTGGCACTATAAAAGCTGTAAGCTTAGCAATTCAGAACAAGACAAAAATGGATTGTGCAAAAGGAATTTGTTGGGCTTTATTGTTAAATGACACATTTGGAACTGTGGTTGAGAGAGGTTTGAAAGTGGCCACCCTGACAGGGTGTACTGCACTTCTAAGCCTTTGTAGAAGCAATTATTATCACCTCCCCAAAGCACAGACATGTCTGCGAGCAAAAAAGCGAAGCCAAGGAGAAAAGGCTGGCTGGGAAGCAGGCCCCCTTTCCCAGGCTTATATGCTTATTTGCTGATGGCTAAAGCCAAAGTGAAAACAATCTGAATCTAGTTTAAACCTTAGTCATTCTGCAGAAAATGAAAGAGCTGGAACTGTACGTGCTGAAAGGATGGGCGAGGAAAGAGCAATATCCTGGGCAAGGGCCAGAAGTACTCGTTTGGATGAAGATCTAGTGCCGTTCTTCCAGACCCATCACCTGTCAGCCCTCATAAGTGTTCCTCAGAAGAATTATTTAATCAGAGCAGCCATGGATCAATGCACTCAAAGTGTTTGCAATTAACTGATTCTGTAACAGGTCCAGCAAGGCATCCTGTAGAACTGAGGATTTGGAGCTCCACAGAAAATTCTACGTTCTGCAAACATCAGCGGCTTTCCAGTGGCAGCTTTTTAATTGGGAACACTGAGGCCATGCTTTTGACAGGCTTCTCTTACACAATACAGAGGCATCAATAGGAATTGATCCTTTAGTTACCCCAGTATCTTGCCTAGATTTTTTCATTATCAGGCTGTTCAGTTCATTTCTCCTATTTCAGTATGTTTAGACACACTATTAAAATTAGACTATAGGCCTGATTCTGCTTTCCCAAGGTTCTGAATTTACTTGGGTACAACTGAAAGTTGAGTCTGATTTCTCCAGTTGCAGTATACTGAAAAGACTTTTTGAATATATTATTCAATCTCCCTCCAAAAGAAGCTTTGTGCATTTAGAATTCATTATTCCTTCGGTGCTCTTTAAAGATACAAGGACCTATTTTCACATTCTGGCCCTTCTAATTTTATTTATTTTTAATTCACTACAGAAATTGAATGTACTTATGAATATAATATTAAAACCTATACCTGAACCTGGATAAAGTTACCTGTTAGGTCATTTAGGACTATTCTGAGTGATTTGATTTGAGGAAGCCTTAACGTTCCCCTTGTTGTTCATTTAAAAAAGAAACACTTGAGCAGGTACACAGCACTTGCAATGGGCATTAACCAAACAGTGATTTGAAGAGCAATCTGCGGAGGCTGGAGCTCCCTCACTGAAATAAACATTTTAACAGCGATGCCAAACTATCCACTTTTGTTTCTGAACGCTGCCCAAGTAAAACACAACAATTATGTTCTCTATCAAATCACAAAAATTGCTTTCTTCATCTTTTCTTGTTTATAATTTCCTTTTGGCTAGCAGCAACAGTACTGCACTGCTGGTGCTTTCACATCTTTGTTTTCAAGGCTTGGGCACCAAGGGATGCTTCTTATCAACAGAGGCAAAAGTAATTTTATTCTTGGTTTCTTATCAAAAGACGATGAGCAGTCACAAACATGCAAAAGATTTGTACAAATATGTTTTAGGAGTGTTAATATAAACCTTCATAATAATGGAGTTTCAGGGAGTACTTCTGGGTGTTTACCCCAGAAACAGTCCTATTGAGAGGTTTAGGTACCAAATTTGACTTTTTCCCCAATAAATAGGTGTGACAGTAAAATGCTTTGAAAGAGTTTGGGAGAGGATGTTCAGTCAGTGGTGATGGAGGGGGGCTCACTTCTGTGGGGATGGAAGGTAGAAATGAAACCCAGAGTATTATGTCCTCCTGTCCTAGGGCTGTAAGCTACAGTCCTATCCATTAGCATGATAATTATTTACAGTCATACTGACTTGTCTTAGGTATTCCCTTTTAGCAGAAATGCTGATGTGCATTTCAACAACCAAACACAACAAAACAGGATCTGAGCAAAAAACGGCTGATATACTTCAATGGTACAAACACAACTATTTAAGTATCAACATTACTTGTAGTTGAAAAGTAGCTTTAAACTTGGCAAAACCCATGCAGAAAACAGACATGAATAATCTGCTGGTACACAGTTTCATAGTTTGATTACTGTTTTATCAGGACTGCTAAACAGTATTTCTTTTGTTCCATGGTGAAGGTGAACAGCATTGAAAGAACTGCATTCTATATAGATCGAGTAGACTAGTTGAGATTTATTCTCACATAAATTGGAACAGCGTAGATTTCAGTTCAGTGAATGGTATTTTCTTGGCTAATTGGTTGTAAAATGGGTTTGGAAGTCAACCCAACATTTTCAAAGCTACTGCAGACAAGACAGTGAGTTTGCGCTCTTCTAACAGGCATTTCTCAATACGAACAGTACAAAGCCTTTCAGTGTGAGAAATGAAAACATACACTTTTTTAAGGTGCAAAGTTCTCCACTATTTTTACAAACACAGGTTTTTGAAATGCTTTGTTCATTTGCTATGGCTTTAACTAAACACAAAAGAAACGCATTTACAATGTGAAGGAAATCTTACAGAAGTCGCTGAGTATTTTTGCCTTTTCAAGTCCCAAAAACCTTCACTGACAGCAACAGATTGGATTGAAGTATCTATGTAACAACAGGTGAAGGACACACATATTCACTCTTCTGCATAGCAGGCAGAATAACAGAGCTACCCCCATACAAGAAATAATGGAAGAGAAGCCTCCTTCAGTTGTCCTAAAGGCAGGCAGTAAAGAGAAAAAAATCACCCTTGGATTCATATCTACCTGGCTGTAGAAAGCACTGCTGAAAGCCCAATTATTTTGATGGATACTGAGGGAGACAAAAAAATAAGGACTTATGTAAATTTCAGTAAAAGAACTCAACCTATTTCTAAAAGCATCTCAGGAATTTACAGTAAATAATGCTTTCAAAGGAAATGGTAATCATTCTGCAGTGAAAGCTTCTGATCTTACCGTCTTTACTTCAGATCATATTAGTACTGTGCATCATTACAAGAATGTGTTCTTTGAAGCATGTGTACTCTATCTTCCTTCTATTCATCATAAATACCCTCTCTCTGAAAGTACATTCTGCCACTGTGCACACATTTTTCTTTCTAAGATTTAATTCCTACCCTAAAGAAATGTCACACAGAAATCAATCTTGCCGGTACAAGTTCACAAGGCCTGATTCATTTAACAAATGATTTATTGACAACTGTGAGATAGAAGATAATAGAATGTTGTTATTAAGAGCAACAATACACAATTCCAACAGTGTATATAGAGAAAGTATATATGGAGGATGTTAATATCCGTTCAGGAACAAGTGATACATTGAGAGAAGGAAGAAGAGACTTTCCATGGTTAATGGTTGGCTTCCGGCTTCTATTCCAGCTCCCTCTTTGTACTCACAGCTAATGTTATTGCATAAATCCTGACCTTTACTGTTGCTGGCTTCATTGAAGACAACAGCTTGTAGGAAAAGAGATAAGAAAACAAATGTCCTGTTACAGAAAGTGTAATTTTGATTGGTATCCAAATGTAATTGGTTCTTCAGAGAAAATGTGAAAGTTCAACCAAAACTGTGTATGTAGCAGCAGACCACAACTGAGTGTGTAGTTAAGCTGGGAAATATCTAAGCCATGTTGCACATGGGGATTAAATACTTTTCTTCTTCTCCTTTACCTTGTTTCCTTTCCCTTTTTCAGTCAGTGCCAAAGAAAGATGTGTTTGCAGCTCTCCAGGCTGAATACACTTTGGATTTCCTCAGATGGTGTAGATATAGATCCTTTTTATTGTCTGCTAAAGAAGACATGGAGAAAAGAACCAATGGCCTACACTCCACATTTATCTATATGTACCACAAGAATGGTGGGATCCTAGGGTGTCTCATAAAAATAAAGAAGATTTTCCCCGAGCTGTCCTCTGCTCTCATATTCATCATGACTTGGGTGATCAAATTTGACCTTCAGCATGATAAGTACTTTGTTGTCCCCAGGTCAGGTGTTAAAGCATCCAAATTTTATTTCAGTGCCTCCTGGAAAAGAACCCAAGCCCTAATGTCAGATGCTTGGCACACTGGGACTCCGGAAAAAGACTGTTTTAACCCTTAGAAAGCAGCAATGAACCATCACTGTGCTGAATTAGAAAGCAAGCTCTAAGTGAAGTCTGTCCCACCAGACTCGTCCCCAAGAGACTTCGACCCTCTGCCATATTCCTAAATCCCAGCACTGCATAGTTGAGAAGCTGATACCTCTGACAAACCCACCATGCTAAATGCTATGCAAACCTAGGCAAAACCAGCTCATGCCTGAAAAACCTCATGCTCAGATTTTCTTTTGGAAAAGTAAAACAAATCCTCATTCCTTCTTTGTATTCCTGAAGAAATCATCTGAGAAAGAGCAGGAAAAGAAATTATTTCTACAGATTTGTAAAGTGCAAAAAGTGAGGAATATTTGACATGCGCCATTAAACACAGATAATATAGAAAACTTTTTGAAAACATAAAGTTGAATAGGATATAATATTGGCACAGGACTCCATACAAAAAGAGAAGGCAAAGCTAAAATCTGTTCCCAGAAAGATAATTTAAACCCAGAGCAATACATTCGTTTCCTCCTAGTAATCAGCCTGAAAATAGGATGATTTAACTGAGACCCTCAAAATCTCTGTAACATAAAAGCAGGAAAACCTGTTGGATTCAATTGCACTTTTACTGCACTGTCAAAACTGTAAAATGAAAATGCTAACTCAAGCTACAAGGCCTTTTGACTGTGTAACAGGATTTCAGAAGTAATTAAAAGAATCTCAAGCACCCATATTTCATGAAATCAAGTCTGTATATTTTCCTGTGTCAGAGCTCTGTTGAAAGGAAAACCCAGGAGGATGGAACGCAGGCACTGATGCATTGACAGCGAGCAGTCACAAGGGAGCAGCACAAAGCACTAGTCTGAGGAATTGCTCACAGTAGAGAGGTGGAGGTGATGTATCATCCCTCATAAGGATGCAGCTGGAAGCGTGGAGGCAACATAACTTACCGCAATGAAGTACTTAGTGGGGAGTAAGATCAGTGCTGGGGTAGCCTGCGCTAACCTCTGTAAGCCAGAGAGCAAAAGTGCAATAAAAAGAAAGGACCTTTTGGGGCATTTACTGCAGACATGAGAGATGTGTTACACGAGCCAACATAAGGGCACAATAAGAGCAGGTGAATGTCTGGTAGGGTCACGGAGGGGAACCTTATGTCTGGCAGTGCCTCACAGCTTACAAATTGGTTGCTCAGCTCCTGAGCTGACCTGCTTTTGAACAAGAAATGATTGTTTTCCCCTTTCAGTACCCTCTACATGCACTTTTTAAAAGCAGCAAGAGGAGAAAGGATACACTTTGATTCTCTACGCTTCGTGTATACAGTACGATGCAATACAAATGCACATACAGTAACTTGAAATTCTTGAAAGTAAGTAAATCTATATTCTAGAAAATAAACATAAAGACCAATAGGTCAAGAAAGGTGAATAAATGAAGCAGCACTCACCAAGATGAACTGAGATCTGCCAGATAGCTGTGGCTGAACATTCAGAGGTTTTGCAAGAGCTGGATTTTTTGGCTATTGATCTGCCAATCACTTTTTCTATGAGAGGAAATTCAGTTATCCAGGTCTCAGAGAGCCTTTTTCACCTAGTTGCTTCTGTGGGAGTTGTGTTTGTTGTATATCCACATCTTTTGTTGCACCTCAGAATAAAAGTCAATAGCTGCCAATTTGAATTCCAAAGAGTACTGTTCTATTTGTTTAGAAAATGAAAATGATACCGGCTTTTCTTTCCCCTTGCTCTCACCATCAGATCACTTTCCAGCAGTTTGGTATACTTTACTCAGTTAAACAAATGAATCTTTTGTTAACTGGTGTTGCCTGGGTAAATGCTGCAGATGTGCTCGGTTACGGCACTGTCCCTGTCAGAACAGATCTGTAAACCTGTTGAATAAAAGCTCTGTAGTAAAGGAATCACTATGACTTCTCTCTTTCAAAAGGTTAAATAATTTTTCATTACTTACTACAGTTCTACAACACCAGTGACCTCCCCACTGTTGGGAAACTCACTGAACTTCCAGTCTTGTGCCTTGGGTACCATCACAAAGCATCTCCAGCTCAGCATCTGCACCGGTAAAGCCAGATTCATCCATTTCGAATGGCCTGTGTCCAGCTACCATTGATGCCAACTGCTCTTTCTCTATTTCCTCATTTCTCAGCTACCTTCAGTGCAGTTTTCTCAACAATCTTACTCTCCCATGGCTCTGCCCCCATGTTTTTCTGCCTGTCTTCTACTTGTCCCGTTCATGCTCTCTGCAGCAATTTGGGTGAAGTCCTCTGTCCTCGCCCTTCTCCTGTCGTCCACAAACACATACTCAGTGCAGTTTCCAACACATGAAGTGGAAGACTGAGAGATTGACTTTTTCCCCATCAAACTGAAATTTCTGTCCATGTTTCATACAACTCCTGACAAATGCCAACTTGTCAGCTAAAGGTCCCCACAGGCACAACTGATCTCATCATTGCTATCTAGTGTTCAAACTCCTTTGTTGGTTATCTTCTCCCACCCTCTTTCTGTTACCTTAAAGTGGGGCTGTGGCCTTTCCCAGGACTGTCTCCAACTTCGGCTGTGCTCATTTTTTTTTGCAAAGTCAGCAAACAATGGTTTAAAACTGACTTTTCCGATCTCAGATGTAAGCAGCTTTTATCAGCTTTCCTCCTCACCATTCTCACACCCTTTGCTCTGTCCCCTCTGAGTCCCACCATCTCTTCTTCATATCCTTTCAGAAAGCTTCTATCAAGATAATTTTGCTCCATTTCAGGAGCCTTTCCAGGTTCTATTTTACTTCTAATCATACCTACGAAGCCACCACTGACTTCTCTCTGTTAATGACGACAGCCTTTATTACCCCATTGCTAAATTCTGAAACAAGTATCTTCAGCTTTTCTTGTCATACCTGTCAGAAACTCTACAATACCTGCAAAGTCATGTTCAGAATGCTTCTTAAACCTCAACTTTAACGTGATACCTACATAAGCCCAGACAAATGCAGGGTAACAAGGCTCTGAGGCACGGACTGTAGGACAGCCCATATCGTTGACCAGTACTGTCTTCTTTCCTCATGTCAGTTGTAAACTTTTTGCTTAGAAACCATCTTTTTACTCTGCTTACATGAAATGGGCACAGCCAATATCTGACTCCTTTATTATCTTAAGCAAGTACATTGTTAAAAGAAAGTGATCTTAAAATACAGAACTATATAACCTCTTCCAGATGCTTGAAGTATTTTGCAAAGGACAGAAAAAGAATACCACGGAATCACAGAATTTGGCACAGTGTCACAAAGAAACCCACTAATTGGGATGGATGATGAGGAGATAAAGAGAAAATCCAACATTCATGGCATGATTTATTTCAGTGTATATCTGGGAAAAACCCTAGTGGTATCAGTGAAGTTATTCCATATTTGTTTAGCTGAGAGGCTGCACAGGATGAAATTCAGCCATCTGTGCTTGGCCCATCTGTACTTAGAAAAGTACTTTACTGTACTTTTGCTGTCAAACTTTGAAGGCATTACAAGACATGCCAAGGAATACAGAATGGTAGATGACAGCACATCAATTGAGATCTGTCTCAGATTGTCTACAGACACACTTCAAATCAAAATCACTAAAACTTCCAAAGCACTCCTTGAAATTATTCCCTCATTTCTATATTGTACATGTATTTCTACTCTTCCAATGGGAAGACAAACTACCATCAGTCAATAGTTTTATACAAAAATAAGAAAATAAATAGTGCTTGAAGTAACAGAAGTAACAGAGACTTCTTTGCTTTGGATTTGTTTCCTGTGTCCCAACAGCTTAAGCCCATAACTCTCCTAAACCACATGCACCAAAACCATCCCCAAATTCCAGCCGAAACGCTTCCTGTCCCACAAAAGTATGTAGAGCATTTGCAGGGACTTTGCCGCTGTCTATGTGACCATTAACAGCCCAAGCAGCCCAGGCAACTGCTGAGCTTTTCTCTTGGGTCTCTCTTTTCAGCTGATCTCTCAACTTTGTCCCAAACCAGATAGCAATCACAACATCTACTACTCTGAGCTGACTTATAAGGGAGGGCAGCAACCATCCTTTATTAACAATGCCTCCAATATATCTCAATGCAATAAAGGAAACATTCTCAAAACAGAAAATTCCTCTCTGTGGGCTTGTTTATTTTGACATTGGGAAAAATTGTGTTGAAGCCATTAAATTGTAGGTGTTGAAGCTTCTTCTGCCCTCTGTGACTGCTGTGAAGAAACAGCACTTCTGTATTTAATAAAGACACAGGGATAGCATGTGCTTGCAGGTTTTTGCTATTGGATGTAACCTCTTTTCATAAAATCTTAAAGTTGGAAAAGACTTTTACATTTATCAAGTCCAAATGTTAACCCAGCACTGCCAAATCCACCACTAAACCATGTCCCCAAGTGCCACATCTTCATTTCTTCTGAATATCTCCAGGGAGGGTGACTCCACCACTTCCCTGGGCACCTGTTCCAATGCTTGAAAACTGTCTTGGTCAAGACATTTTTCCTCATATCCAGTCTAAACCTCCCCTGGCACAACTTGAGGCCATGTCCCCATGTCCTATCATCTGTTACTTGGGAAAAGAGAACAACCACCACCTTGGTACAACCTCCTTTCATTAGTTTTCTTGCCTCTCAGATACATCAATAAACACAGCTACAATGAATTCCTATCTATATATTCAGAAAACACTGCAGTTAAGTACGAGTAGTCTGATACAAAGCCATAGTACCAGAGCATATCTGCACTGCAAGGAAAGTAGTAAACCCACTTGGCCATGAATTAATACATAATGAACAACTGACAATAATTATTTCAATATAGTGCTCCTGACCTGCTTCAGCACTTCCTGCCTTTTTCTCTAATCATATTTTTTAGGAGGTTGTGCACTTGATTTCTTAACCACAGAGGCGCTTTGTAGTTTGCATTTTCCTTTAATTTTCTATATAATAGTAACTATCACTTCCCTCTGAGACAGAATTGTAAATGATTGGCGCTTTATTTTCTAATGATGAGAATGCAAACCTTGTGACTTGGGGCTCAGCAGAGCTCAACACATCTCATGGACCTTTACTCTGATAAGACTTTGCTACAGAATGGGAGAATTCAGTGAAGTGTGGTGGGTGTAATTAAAATTGTGTTATGCTGCTGATCCACAGGCAGATAAATTCTATGAGCATTAAATTGCATGGGTTTGTTAGAAAAAAATTGGCTGTTCTCTTCCTTGTAAAAAAACAACATCAATTTAAAGACGCTGAGACTATAAAATCTGAAATGAATTACAGTAGTTCACAAGTTTCTCAGGATAAACAGAGGCTATGTACCTCTCTACCAAGAGACTTAACACTTAATGCACAACGCAGTGAAGCAGTTTAATAACAATTGTGAGCTGAAGGGATCTACATGACTGGTGGCATATTAATCCACTTTCTTCTATTCAGAGTATAAACTTCTTAATGGAAAACACAGAGATTTTCTGGGAACAAATGTCACAGGTTTAAATCAAAACATTGTGTTTGTGATTTTTGTATTTGCCATTCTTTGCAACAAATGTGACCTGGTGAAAATAAGCCTGGCATTAAATGTCATGGATGTGTTTGCTCTGACTGGAAATAAAATTTCTGGCTATTTTCCTTGTGGCGTAATGGCAGTATTTCATCATTGTTAGGACTCTGATCACAATATGCTCTACATGGAATATTATAAATCAAGAGCCCTGTTCACTCGTCACATGGGCTAGTAAGTTCAGAGACTGGCCTTTTCGGAAAAGCTACCCTTTCTCACGTTTATCAGCCTGTGAAAATCAGAGTAAAAAGTCATCTGTTACAATCTTGTCTTTGTCTAACAAGATATTAAGACATACTTTTTCACAGACAACAGCAATTACTCACAGGGCTGTAGAGATAATGGGAAGAAACTAATTGAAGGCTTTACACATGCAAGCAAATTCTTGAATTAAAATCAGATAAACTTGCACCAGGTTTTAAGCTGAAGCCACACAGTCAGTTTTTACTTCATGGGCATGACTTCATTCTTCATTCTGAGGAGTATTCTTCCCAGATTTTCCTGTGAATACTGTTAATAAAGTGAATAATGTTTACTACATGATCTTTTCCTCAAGTTATTCATGTAGTTAATATGAAGAATAAGATATGATGAAGATTTTATAAATAGGATGAAATATCAGGGCCAAAGAGTTGGAGTACCTCATGCCTAAAAGAGAAGCAGATGGACATTTCCTAGAGAGAATACATTTATGAATTATTGTGCTTATGATCAGATAGTCAGGATGAAACAAATGGATGTGGGGAAAGAACCGATCCCTATGTGCCCAGGGAGTTTGCTGGTTAGGAATTTAACTCTTTGGGAGCACATGAAAGATTCCAAGTATGGGAAGAGTGCAATTTTTTTGCCAGGAGATTAGGTGGCTCTGCAGCTGGGATAGCAGCATGCGAGCGGGGGAGAGAGGAGCGTATCAATACATGGAACTGGGGGGTGATAGCGAAGAGAAAGAGACTGAATTGCATGGGGGAACAAAAGCGCAGCTTAGGAAGGGAGATATAACAGAAGGGATGAGAAGACAGAGGCTTTCTTCCTGTTTTCATTTCATTGCCATGCCACACATTGCCTCAAATCTCATTTTCACATTGATTTTTCAACTCAAATAATCACCTACAACTTTATGTATAATGTCAGCAGTTCTTGAAAGAGTCCACTGAAATCCTCCATTTCCTTTTTAATTTAGACTCCCAAAGTTCAGTAGCTAACAGTATGGAAAGATGGGACTTTAACTTTGGTAATATCAAGCAATCACATTTTTCACTTCCAAAGCTGTAACTCTGGCAACTTTTTTGCCCTTTCTTGAAAATGAGAACATAAATGGGTACTTAATGCTGAAATCTGAATGCCTACCTTACCCTTTTTCATACTGTGTTTTTCAGCTAAGCAGCAAATCTTGGAGGAAAGCTTCCATTCACGTCTATCTGATGTTCCCATTTATTTGTCTACTGGTAGATACCTGCCAGTTCCTTAAGTATGTCATTCATTACTAGGCTTTTAAAAATCTCTTCTGCAAATCTATGTTTTTATTCTACTCTCTCTTCCCAGAATTCTTGTAGAGCATTGGTAAGAGCTTATTTACACATGAATTTATTTATGGACAGGAAAGAACACATCTGCTTCCTTCCCGAATGATTCCATGTGCAGAAAAACCCAAGGCTATATTACATTCTCAAAGAATTTGCACAAAGTTAGCAGCATAAGTGGTTAAAAAGTGCTTTGGGGAAAAGCATCTTTGTATCTTGTTTCGAGTTAGGGTACACACGAACTACATACATTGACATTCTATTCTAAAGCATGGCTGAAGCTGGGCTCAAAGTTTTTGTGGTTTTGTAGGACTGTATGGACACCAACATACAGAGCCCATCAACAGAGGAAATGAGCACTGAAGTCACCCGGGGAGTGCAACACAGAAGGAAACCTGGTTTTGCTTTGCTTGTTTTTCACCTCCAAGTCCAATTAGGAGTTGTGCTGATGGTACTTCAGAGTGATGAAGCTACCAGTTTGGCTTCCTTAAATTTACACATTGAAGCTCTTGTTCCTTTCTGTAATTGCTGGCGTGTCAAGCACAAGGTAAAACAAGTGCCAGCTCCTACCTGGGGAGTGCTCAGTCCTCAACCTGAGCGTGAACATGCTGTGAATGCTGAAAACATGAAGCAGCACAACCCTGCAATGTTGCAGGGGTAGCTTTAGTGTAGAAAGTAATGTTTGAATCATTTCCCATTCTTGCTACAATCATTAACATAAAATCAATTTATGTTGTGACATTTTCAGTTCTCATTATTATCTCTGTCACAAGAGGGAGGTTTTTAATCCTCCATAAAGTCTTTAAGAGACAGCAGAATAATATGCAGCAAATGCATTATACAGTTTCTAATATGACCTTTCCATGGGTTTTCAGTTTGACTGCCTGGTCACTCCTGTTCTTCAGCTGCCTCAGTAATCTGAGAGGAACAGGTGGAATGGTAAATAGTCAAACTACTGAATCTTTAAAAGGTTAGCTTCATACTGCAAGTGACTCTTTTATAGGTTATATATACTGTGTGTGTTCATATTCTGCAACCCAGTAAAAAGCAAGGAAGAAAAGTAAATGACAGACTACGACTGTTCTCAAGGCAGTGATAAAAAATATTCAGGAAAGGAGTAAGATGGCTGTGTGATAGGTACTAATTCTATTCTGCCAATAGTTCATCTCTATTTATGCAGTGTGCAACAATCTACTCCTTTGGAGATGTGGGAAACTTTAGACACCCTTCACCCTTAAAAGGTCTGCGAACCTCAAATAGAGCAGGATTCTGAAATGGAAACTATATTATGACCCAATGTTAATCTTCTTGCCATTGTGGTTTGGGACTTTTTGAGGGGTTTTCTTGTATGAAACTTAAAAAGTAATCAAAAGTGAACCTGAGTAAAGTAAGTGGCAGGCAGTCCTCTTCTCTCATTCTTTAAGCTGTGGCACGTTCCATGCAAAGGGATCCAGGGGTGTGAAAGAAAAGAGGGGATTGCAAGTGCTGAGAGAAAATAGGGAGAAGTCAATATATCCACACAAGGAGAGCATGGAGCAAACGTGGAAGATGCGACCCATTGAATGAGTTTATTGAATCAAAACCAGAATCTCCTTTTGTCTCTGATGCTGCCCTACCATTACTTTCCCATAGCAAAGCACAAGATTTCTCCCAAGAAAAGGGAACGGGAGACCACCTGAGAAAGGAGATCAGCTCCTGGAATGGTTTTTGTACCAGTAGCAATAATTTTTTTCTAAGAAGGGCTAGACAAAGAGACCAAAGTACCATGTGTAGCGATAACCTGAGCCCACAGTGCAAGAGAGGAGGAGAAAACTCTGCTTTAATGGGATTTTAGAGAGAATCCTATTATCCAGACAGCAGCAGAGCTCTGGCTAAAAGGGGGCTCTGGGTGAGCAGGGAAGAGGTCACCCGAAGTGGCACTGCTGAGTTTGTCAGAGCCTGGGTTGGAAGTTTCTGTGAAGCTGTAGCGTTACATCCTAGTTATTCCTCCTAAGGAAGGGGGAAAAGAGGTTTGCAAGTAGTTGAAACTCACAACCAAGTTAACTTCCTGCTCATGTGTCTAAGAAGACTTTCAGAAGAGGGGGAAAACCCACAACCAACACACAGAGAAGCTCCTCTCTGTTCACTACTAAAATGGCAATAATCTCTATTGCTTTGTAGCCTGCAAAGCAATAAAGAGCTGCTAAGATTGATTAAACTCTGAAGGGAGGCTGAAGGGTTTAATCAATCACCAGTTCTATTTGTTGCCACTATACCATCCATTGAGATTATTATATAGCAATTTGAATTACAAAGCAAGGCATTTGTAATATAAGAAGGGCACTGCTAGTCAATTTTTGGATATCTAGTTGCAGGTATTGAGGACCTGCTTCTTCACAGTATCTGAAAGCTGTTAACAAGTTCACTTCATACTGACCATCCACTGCACTTGTGGGTGCTCAGCACTTCAGCAAATGAGGCCTCAGAGTTTCAAATCAGGAACCTGGAAAATTAGAAGGAGCAGCTAGTGACCCTTCATGAACAATCTGGCTTAGCAAGATGGGCAGCATTAAAGAGGGAATCAGTGCCAGGAACTGCACAAGAATTAATTTCTCTGGGGCAGCACACATCAACTGCTCTGCCTACGTGACTCTTCTTTTCCCCTTAGTGCTCTTCACCCTTTGTAATTCGCTGCCTCTTGTGCTCTGCAGCTTTGGAGAACTACAATGTATTCGGAGAAATAACTGGTGCCTCCTCTACTATGCAACCTGACATACGGCCAAACCAGGAGCATTCTGTACTGAATGAGAAAATGATGCTATGGTATAAATAGCTGGCAAATATGTCACTAAAAACCATATCATAATGCATACAGAAAAAGGGTTGAATTAATGTAATAGCAATCAATCCTATGTGAAAGATGGGCTCAGCAACCTCTCTCACTCTCAGGTGTACTTTGAAAACCAGTTGCCTGGGAATGATTTCAATCATCAAAGGTTTTAAAACTACATTCAGGAAGCTTCAAAAGACACTTTTCTTCAAACAAGTGAAAACATGAACTTGCATAATCCCCAGGCTGGTGACATTCAGGTGTGAGATGAGAAGAGAAACATGATTATAAACCTTTGATTTCATGCACAAACCCTGCATTTGTTAATAGCATGTTTGCTCTTGGATTCTAATAGTGTTTAAAATGTATTTTTAGGGCATCTTAGGGAACACGCCCAAAATTATACATACTTCTAATTTTCAAAGAAGACCATTTACAGAATCCTAAGTGTATATAATAGCAATGCGATGGGTAACACTTCCTATGCATTGGTGTGAACTGAGCTGCTTTAAGCTCCTGCTTTTTCAGATTTCACTTTATTTCTGGTGAAAGGAAGAGGCCATCAAAGGGTGAATACTCCAGGACAGGTCTTCCATGGATATGAATCAGTTCTGACTTTAAAGGAGCAACGTGGATTTAAAGATTGTCCAGAGAGAGTTAGAGCAACTGACAACCCCACCATCTGGAGAACAACACTGAAAATAGGTATTTCGTACAAATGCTGATTTTTGACATCTTACAGACTTATGTGTATAGTAGAAGTCACTAATACTGACAGAATTAAAGCGTATTTGCAGAGAAACAATCATGAAAAGACAAAGAAGAGTTTTCTATAATGATGCTACCACTTTCTTTATACCACATATGTTAAGCAATCAAAGCACTTCAGTAAAAAAACCATTCATTTCCTTTCATAATATGGTCAGGCATAATTTCTAGCACACAGAAGTGAGAATTGTCACTATAGCTTTTTGGAACCATTTACAGTGTACTTCAACAGAGAGCAGCAAACAGTATATCAGGAGTAATCTGAACCACTGATGCGGTTGATGCAGGAGCTGGTTGCGTCTCCTTGATACAGAAGGATAACCTGTCACAACATGACAATGCACAGAGCAACTATAAACTATCCTTCGATTACTCCAGTGCTGAAGAAGAGAAATGGATGCTTACTTTCATGCCCTCTTGCTGAAGCTGGCTCTATTTTGGCAAGTGACAAGGGCATGTTCTGAGAACTACGGAGACAAGCAAGTGACTGGGGGACAGGATGCTATGGAATAAAAGGATATGGGATGGTCATACCAGTTGCATTCAGCCTAATGCTCTGTGATGATTGCCAATGCCCAGTGCCATTCAAGAGCATGTAAAAGCCCTATCTCTCCAGAATGTTTTTCCAACTTCCCATGATTTTATTGCTATTTAGAGCAGAGATAGATTAAAAATGTGAACAGGAGGCTAAAATGCAGATGCAGTGTCTCTGATGTATGTCAGGAACTGAAAAAACTTCATCAGCACATAGAGTTACACAAAAGCAAAATCATTGCTAAAAGTAAATAACTGATAAGATGGGAAGTCACTGCACTCCTGGGGGAAAAAGGATGACTATTATTATTATTATTATTATTTGGCACAGAGTTTCTGAGCTGGAAAATGGAGTTTGGAGATGATCAAAATAATTTACAAATTGGGATTGACAAACTGAAGCACTGAAACATTGAAATTAAGCTCATTCATTTCAAAGTGATGTTTTGGCTTCAGAAACTGTCAGATTTCATTTTTAAAGATGTTTTTTAAAAGGTCTTTACTTCACCATGAAGCATTATACTCTCGCATCCTGCCTCTCCAGTCCAGTCAGTAAACTGTTGAATCTATTACTTGCACAGTACTGGTTTTGGGAAAACAGGCCAGAAACGAAGACAAACACATAACAGGAATCCATGAGGAATCAAATGGTGAGGGAGAACAAATTAACAAGTGATTTATCTATAGGGCTGAGAGCCTTACAAACAGCTGAGTGCTATTCCTTATTTAAATTCAGAAATGTATGGGGAAAGGCAGGAGAAGAAACTTTGCTGAAAGTGGAAAAATCTGGCGAGCATCACAGCCACATCCAGAACACAAGAACTCTGACTTGGCAAAAGGGAAGACGGTCTCTGTGAGCAATATTAACACATCTCAGCAGAAGAGAGCCACTCAAAAAAGTGAAGGGGAGCTTGGTCTCCAAACGTTGGAAGGAAATGAAAAGCATGTGCATGGCACAACAGGCCCTGAAGCTAGCACCTACACAAAAGACCTGAGCAGAATTTGGAAGAGAGCCTTCTGGCAGTCCAGAAGGAGGAAAGTAATTGTGTCGGAAGGAAGTTGAGCCCTGTGAGTAAAGCAAGACCTTTAAACCTCTGCTAAAGGTTTCCTGAAATGTGTTATGTGAATCATAGAAACTGTGTGGGCATTTATTTACCTGTGCATAAAAACCAATCCCTAAGGCAATGCGAGGTCGAATCCATTAACACCAGAAAAGTGCCTTAAGAATTTAAATGAAGTGTTTAGATGGCACAAAGTGTCAAAATGCCCACAATGTGCATGTCGGTTGGTATGTAATAGAAACCAGAGGAAATGGATTAAGAATGTATTCAAATGCATATACTGTGCTTACTTGTATTAAGATTATACAGGTTATTTGAGAAGAGTAATGAGAGAGCAAGCACTGCACTCTAAGTGTAATTTGTCAAGGACACATAGCTAGGCCACATGGCACCTTTCCAACCCAACTTCTTTATGCAAAACAAATAATTTTGCATAGATTTGCATGTTACTAACATGAGAAGAGACTTATTAACAACACAAATTACATCTCACTAAGATTTCATTTATTATCCTAAATTAGCTGGTGAGAGACTATCCTCGTGCCTCATCTCTCTCTGTAAGGCATTTACAGGGTACTTATCATTGTGGCATCAATGCCACTCTTCATACTTGCTATAATGCACGGAATATGTATTCAAAACAGTCATCTGTGAAATAAAGCAAGTTAAGTTTAGCTTCATGTCTGGGCATTCTGAAGGAGGAAGAGAAGTCATTTGCAGAAGACTACAGCTTTCTGTTCTGTTAAAATACATTTCCTGGAAGTACCTACAACTCTTGCAGTATTTTAATGCCCTACAGTATTAAGACCAGTATTTGCAATAGCATGTGTGCACCCAGCTCCAGTCTAAGTTTGAAACCAGGCTTTTACAGACAGTCTAACAACTTTCCCATAAAACCAGCCCGCTGCCTGGATCTCTTCTGGCTATTTTCTTCTTCTCTTATTCGTTGTGACCTACAGCTAAGGACATTCTTCACACTGCAGACCCATGGAAAAGACTCTCATAATCTTGTTAAAGGCTGGCATACTTGACTTGCAATACAGAATCCTGCATTTGTCTCCTCAGGGAAATAAACAGTTTTAAAGAGCCTTTGGATTTCTAAAATGACTTGAACAAATACAATGGCCACAAGTAGTAACCAGTGAATCGGTTTTCTGCTTCTCACAAAAATGTCTACAGGATTTTATGTGCACTTATACTAACTCATCTACTGCTTTATTTTTTCATTGCTCACAAGTTCTCAAGGGAAGCCAATTTCTCTTTCAAGCAGCAGTGACTTTAGCAAGTCAAAGCATCCAATTGCTAGAGGAGGGTTTACTTTACCTCTCATCACTGAAACCCTGCTGTGGAATACAATCTGTTTGCAGAAGAACAAAGAGGTGAAGGACAAAAACAAATGGCAATTACTCAAAGACTGAAGAGCTTGGAGGCTGGTATTCTCTCGCATATGAATTAGGCTAAGAAAATACACTGGTCAAAATGTTACCAAGGAAAATGCTCTATCACAGAGCATGGTGAAATTTGTCTTCCTGTCATCTAGAATTTGAAGCTGCGATATAATAGTATAGAATATTTGTATTTATGGCTGCTTTCTAAGAAAGATTGCATCAGTTTGTTAACTCTCCTTCAGGACAGACGTTGGGCAAGGACATGATCATATATTCACAGTTTGCACTGATAATTCCATTATTTCATGACAAAAAGCTTTCTTGCTGCTCTCAATCCCTTGCCAGTGAAATAAGCTTCCAAACTTCCTCCTTGACCACAGAGTCATAGAACAGTTAGGGTTGGAAAGGATCTCAAGATCATCTACTTCCAACCCCCCTGTCACAGGCAGGGACACCTCACACTAAACCGTATCACCCAAAGCTGATTTGCAATTTAAATTCACACCACACCTTTCTTAGTGATTCCACCAGTCCAAAATATAACATGTTTAATCCATACCCGTGTTCCCAGTCAGGCAAGACGTTTGAAACCTTGAAGCTTCTTGCAGTAAACTAAGAAAACAATCTCTCCTTATAGCAAGTTAAATGCAGGAGCCACTCTGTGTCATTCACTAGTTCTTAGAGCACGACACACAAGTCCAGGCTTGCTTAATGCATGAAACACTTTAATGAAATTCAGTTTCCCAGGGTCAGGAGGAGGAGTTTGTTTCTGAATCCCTGGTCTTAACAGCAGTGTCATGCAACATGAAATAGCACCACCACCTAAAAGCAGGGACTGAATTTCCTTTGGAATGCAAAGACCTGCCAATGAATCTGCTTCTCAGAAGCTTAATATATTGTTTTCACTTGCATGTTCTTTATTGTCACTCTTTTATACCTGTACTTCAAATGCACAGAGCATCTTTCCTTTATTGAGAGCTGCAGTTAATCAGCTGGTTCCATAAAGTACCACATAAATTCCGTTTTATGAATTCTTTGTCACAAGAACGTAGCCAAATGCCTTGTGCCCCAAGACTCAGCAGTAACACATCACCTTTGTACAGCCTTGAAAAACTGGGATGGAAATTACAGCAGCTCAAAACCAGAAAACTCCTCACTCACCTTTACTATGGTAGCATCAGCAATGAAAGAACAGAATCTAGTGATGTTTAACAGGCAGGTCTTAAAAAGACAGAAAGAGAAAGAAAACCAGTCTGGGTACATGAGAGGATAAACGTTTGCAAGGTTGCCTTTGCAACATAAGAACCTCGAAAGCGTGAAATGCTGCCACGAGCTCTCACTTTCCAAATCTCTTACCAACAGCAGATGTCTTCCCCCCTTCCTCAAATTTCTCATTCATTTTACACCCCAAAATATATAACTTAAAGAAAACCTAAAATTACCTGCAAAAATACATTCTTTTTGAATTAATGCATACTGAACAAATTGACACAAAGCTATACTTATGCTATCATTTAAATAACTATACCAGGCTACACCACTTCTTCTCTGAAGTGGCTGCAACAAATCTTTTCACTACTGCTGTAGCATTAATAGTTAGGAGATGGGACTTTGTTTTTGTACCAAGCACAAAGAAGTCCATGACAGGAACAGTTCAGCTCTAGACTGAGGCAGAGAAAAGCTCTCTCCTATTTTATCTTGAAATCATCTCTGATGAACATCTGTGACCCAAATTTATGAAAGACTCCAGATGAGGTCTTACCAATGCCCTGTAAAGCATTAGAAATATTTCTGGAACTACTCCTGATGTAACTGAGGGTTATTTAAGTCTTTTCACATTTCATAGTTGCTCAGAGTTATTCTGTGACCAGCTAGCACATTAAGGTCATTTTCTCCTTTATACATCTCTAACCAAAGAGCTCTTGGATTAAAGCAGATGCTCATATTATTAGACCCCCAAGTGTATAATTACACACTTAGTGCTAATGAACTTCTTCCCATCTGTATTGCCCCAGTTCTCAAGGACATCCAATTGAAAACACAAAAAGGAGCTTGTGTAAAGAAACATGAAATATTGCCCAGTGTTTCTGCAACCAATTTCACTTCATAAAAACATAAACGGAACAAATAACACTTCCTCCCACTTGTTTCTTTATTGAAAATCTATTCTAATTATTCACTGCCTTCTGGGTAATCGCATACTCAAATGTACATACTGCATATGCTACATAGCAGTCACCATATGTCTTTCCTCCTCATACATTCAAAAAAATCAAAACACTTAAATATATTTGCTAATAAAAACAAACTTCATTTTAAAAATTCTGATCTAAGGTGGGTTTTTCTACGGTGGAGAATTTCTTGCTTATGGGATCTTACTAAATTGAGCAAAGTGATTCACAGATAAGCTTCATTTAACAATCTTAAATATACAAGGTGAAGATTGGTATGATTTTAAGATGTCCAGAGCGATAGTGTTAATATGTAAAATGAAATGGAAAGCATGATGCATATTCCACAACACTGTTTAGATTTGTGCTCTTGGCAATTTTCCTCAAGCTAATCCTTCTCTGTCCACCCACAATGTAATTTAGAGGTAAAGTGCTTCCTTTACGAGACACTTCTTTCAACGCTTCCCCGGCTCAACAGGCTCAGGAGGAAAGGACTCCAAATGAGGGACTTTGCAATGTTACACAGGCCAATTTCATGGCACTTCTGGAACTGGAATCCACTTCTTCTGGATGGGACCGGCTAGAAGTCAACACTGGGTGTGATTCATCCCATAATGTTAACAAAAGATGTATTATGCTTGAGAAATACTTCGGAATTCCTTTTTCATAGCAAGTTATCACAGAGATCAACAACAACATACCACAATTGTTTGGAAGATCATGTTGTGGACAAAGAGTTATATATGCTTTTTTCTCACTTCACATTCCCAGATGAAACCTAATTTTGGTTGTTTCAACTAAAATGCTCAGTGAACCACTTTTCAGATCAGACTCCTCCTTTTTTTCATTTTAGATTCTCCAAGAATATTTGCAACCTTTTCAAGAACTGAAAGCCTAAATCTGAATTTCAATCATGAAGGATCAATGAGGCATTTGGAACATGCAACTCACCGCCTGAAATTACTATGACGTGATTTGATTTTACCCACTTTTCATTTTTCCCATTGACAGGAATTGCCTGATGGGTACTTGCTGTTATAGACCATAGTTACAATTTAGGCAATAAGAGAATCAGGCACAGGCAAGAGGCAGATAACTCCTAAGCCCTGACTATCATTGTAAACAAACTGAGAAACAAGACATTATGATGTGTAAAATAACCTTCTGACAAGCAAGACAGAGCCAAGGTCATAATTTATCAAACCTAAGATTACAGTGACATCATCGACTAAAGTCTATACTCATAGAAGAAGCTGTTTTTCCATAAACATACCCTTCTAAGCAGTTAGCCATTAAATTGTCTCACTTTGGGGAACAGATAATAGAAAAATGTAATTAAAACTAAGCTGGAAAACCACCACAGAATAACCAAATTGCGTGGACATAAACTTCACCGCTTTCTAAGTTACTATTAATTAGAAATATTATAAAAGCATGTCTGAATTCTTATAGAGACCTAGGGCTTTGTAATTCAGCTCCAAATACAGATCTAACTGTCTGAGTTAGAGGCTGGATACCTGCAGGGAAGGTTAAACTGCAATTCTGAGTAACCCATCCCAGTCTTCAGAGTTTGAGCATGTATCTGAAAAAACAACTGAATAACTATACGTATGTTTTACCACTTGGAACATAGAGATCCATGTTGGTAGCCTGGAGCTTCTCTAATATTGTCATTCAATTTTTTGTTGCAGGATATTTTAGCAAACATTTTCTCCATGGATGATGGACTCTGGTTTGACAAACTGGAGCCAAATTGTTTGTATTTTAGTAACTCACAAATGCAGATCCTGATACTCATTCTCATCCATCTCTAAAGAGAGACATTTGCTTTACAGGAAGCATAAAACATTAATGTTGGTTTTATTTACATACAATATATTAAATTGAATTATAAAAAAATGGAATTTTTACATGAAAATGAATGTAGAAATGTCCCTGTTGGGGCAGTGAAAGCTGCAATGTATGTAAGGATATATATTTGGAATAAGGTGGTTCCATCTCCATGCTTGTGCACTAATAAATGGGGATGCTGAGACAGAAAAAAGACCAAACTTACTGACACTACACTACAAAAAGTAACAAACTTACTGGAAAAATCATATTGTCTTTAGTCCACACCTCTTTATACCATTGTAAACTCAGAATAATTTTACCAAAGGCAACTAGCTCAACACTATTGATGGAACAATTCCAAATTTGGATAAGCAACCAAAGATGGAATTTAATCCCTAAGATACCAAGGGGAAAAGAAAACCCAAACCAAACCACACCACCAGAAAAAGAAGTATTTGAAATTTCAGAAGTCTTGTTTTCTTTGTATTTTATTGAAAAGTTTGGGGTATTTTTTTCCCCTCCCACTAAGTATGCTTTAGCTTAACACCGCAGTGATAAGCACTGTAATTCATTTCATTGTCAGGTTTCTGGAAACTTTATTAACTCGCATTCTATGTCAGGGAAATATTCCCCCAAATGCAGAAATCAATATCCATGAGTAAAAACTACATCCAACCACTCTTATTTATTTGTTTTGGTTTATGATGAGAGAGATTTTAGTGCTCTAATTATCATTATCAGCACACAAAGACCTGCCGTTACTAGACAGTTTCTATTAACACAGTGCGCCACTTCAATAGCTTTCTGTTGGCAATCCAAAATCAAATTACTTCTTGCCTGAAAATTGTTACTTGCTGGCACTAAGTGTTCACCATGTCTCTCATCTTCCAACCTTTTTTTTATGGTTAAAGAAAATAAAAATCAATAGGCAATTTAATTTTTTGTTTAGTAAGTGCTTACAAAACTCTTGAGTACCTCTGAGGCCATGCACTCCCTTACTGCATTGTGTGGCTCTATATACCCTGGTGGCATCTGTACCCTCTGCGTATCAAAGCGGGAAGTTACCTGCAGGGGCAGTGACACAGGTCATGTCCATACAGCTCTTAGGCATGTGCCCAGCTCAGATTTGGGTTTGCTGAGGCAGGTGACTCAAATGGGGCTGTTCAGGCTAGAAGCATCAGCTCCTCTCTATCTCACTTCAGTTCTGTGACTGCTGAGCATTGGGCTTGCCAACTACCCCACTTTGCCGAGTATTGCTGCAAGGCAATCACCACCAGCACTGGTTTAAACTCATTCCTCCACAGCTTCGTGCATGCCCCATGCTGGACCAGACCTTGCCTGCTGCAATCCTAGAACCTCTGTATTGAATGTAATGCAGAAGTGAGCAATCTGCAGCTCATGGTTTATATAGATGGGATCCACCAAATCAATTTGATGTATTTCCAGGGGTTTTTAGGTGGTGGACAAGGGGTGAAACCCATGTCCACTGGTCAGGCTGAAGTAACGGTGCAGCTATAGTTGTTTATGAAAGCACAAGGACGTGCCTCAGCCACAGAGAGCTGCCAGAGAACTAGCACAGCCTGAAGCTTTCTTTCATAAGATTTCAAAAGGATTTTAAAAAATTCCTACTGCTTTTAATGTAATTACACCTTGACACAGTCATTTTTATGCAGGTCCTGTCTCACGCTGCTGTCTGGGATTAGTCTTTATTTAGTGGTGATGAAGAGTTATGTTTCATGTCCTGGTTCAACCTCCAAAAAATTATGACAGGAATTCTGGCTCAATGTTGCCCTATCAACGTTACCTTGTTAAAGAGATGCATTACCTGAAAGTGCAAATTCTCCTGACAGTGTGTTCCTACTTCAGTCAACGTCACTTGGGGAAGTACCTGAAAGATGCAAAGTACGCTGCTTCTACTGCTGCCTCTTCCTCCTTGCTGTCACTTTTGCCTCTAAAACAGAAGTTAGCTGTTACATTTTGGAGCCTGCTGTAATTTGCTCAAATCTAAGGAAGATCATGAGGACGAAGTGACAGCTAGTCAATGGATGGTATCATTCCTAACTTGTTATCTGTCTGGGATGTGCTATGATCAATGCTTCTGTGCTAACCTTAGAGCCAGAGCAAAATGCAAAATCACTTCCACAAGGGACAAATCTTTCTCTTTTCCCAGTTCATGTCAAAGCAGATATACATGCGTGCTTTGTGTTTATATAATTGTTGGAAATACAAGAAACATTTTGATTTATACTTTCAGTAAAAAAGCCATTCAGGTATCAGGTTGTGAATTTACTCTTCAAGCCAAACAGGGCTTTTTGGGCAGGCAATTCCCCTGTATAGCACAGCAGCTTTTGAGTTGATCTCCATGGTTCCAGATGCCTCCTTGCTGCCTTCAGGGAAGTACCATACTTTAAAGAAGCGATATCTACTTGTCATAAGGCCTAACAACATCTGTTCTAATTTGCCAAAAATACCCTAGAAGATTCTGCAAGTGATTTATCTGCAAGGGTTTTGCAGTCCCTAAAACTGTTCTGCATGTCTTGTTAATTGTACACCATGGAAATTCCTTCCACCTCACTTCTGCAATAACAGTAAAGTCATTAAAAATTTTTGGATGTTTTTGAGGGTAAATTACATTGATTAAAGATGTTTCACTGAATTTGAAGGAGAGAGGTAACTACTATTGATCACCTCATTATATACAGCTAGCCTAGAAATCAATGCAAAGAAGATGTATGATTTGATGGGAATGTAAGTGATATAATTTCAGAGAGATATAAATAGAAGCAGTTTTAATGTTTCCAATTCAGCAACATCTATTGCTCAGTTATAAATGCTTTGGGATGATCAGCTTTTGCAAAATGGACCAGAAAGAGCCTTGTATGCACTGAGCTCCTGGAGAACTTCCTACCCAGGTAAGGAGTTACGAACACCAAGCTTTGCTAAGCAGTCCTCTGTAATCTGTGGATGTGGTTAACTATTAACCACACAATCACACCAACATTTCCTTTAGCAAAGAAGGAAAAGGCCTCTCAATCAAACCTCTGGAAAGGGCATCACCATCTTTCTAAGCTACAGTGAAAGGACTTGCATTTAATGGGTGTTTCCTGAGCTCTTCCAAAGGCTAGCTCTGCATATGAGTCTGCATAAAAACACCTTGACAGACATAGCAGATAAGGTCAGGATGAAGTGGTGTAGGAATACAAAAGCCAACCAGGAAAAACTGGTGCACCAAAGGAAGATGGACGTGAGGTCAGGCAGCAGACCAAAACACCTCCAGCCACCATCACTTTGCTCTTTCTTCAGTCCCTGGCAAGATCTTCATTTTGATACCTCAGTATTGAAGCTTTTTGCTTTTGCTTCTGATTGGAGTAAGTGATGGTGATAGCATCAACAAAGAGCAAAGGTGTTTGCTCTTGCCTGATTCTCTCTTTCTTTTAATCAAATATTAATTGGGTGCAGCCACTTCACTACTCACAGACAGTTTCTAGCAGAAATGAAGAAAGTTAATCTTTCATGCTTTCAGGAAAGGAATAATAAAATTATCTGCTTTTGTGAAAACTTGCAGGCAAAATAACAGTAATGATATCAGTAATTACTATTAAATACAGATACAGTTATTTACATAATACATTTACTTGGGTGAGGACATTTCGTCCTGTAGCAAATTAAAAGACTGAATTGCAGTTTTCACACAGAAAATTTTGGATCCAAACTATCAGATCCTGCATAGTTTAGAGCTAATAATCCTACTCTTTCTCTACCCGTGAAGTCCACAGAAGGATCATGACAGTGTCCAGAACGCACATCACTTCATTCTATGACCTTATATCTGCTCTGTATTGGAAATTACTCTGTGGTTTGAACCAACAGTTTCTCCTCTGTAAAACAGTAGCAAACTCCTCCTAGTTTTAATAAGGTATAGCAAAAGCTTTGAAACTCTCAGCAATTTTAATTTCTGAATGATTTTATTTTACCATTCCCAGAGTTCAAGACTCAAATAAATGATTTAAAAAAATCTATCTGGAAAAATTGGTATCAGGAGAAGTCTTTTTTCAAAGCTAAAAACACAACATGAAAAATTTCCTGGCAAATCAAACCCAAGAACCAATTTCAACTATACCATGTTCATGGCTCACATTTCATCTTCATAAACTTTAAAATTATGTGCTTTGTAGTTACGAAAACCTGTGAAAAGCAATTTGAAACTGAAATATTTGCAGAAAGTAGGTTTCAAAGAAAGACTGAGTTCCAAGACTTTAAATTCTTATAGCTGTCAGTCATTCGAGGCACAAGAAGCAATACAATTCATTTGGGAAACATTTCTTTAAATGAACTTCATGCACCGAGTGCTGTTGTTGTAAAGGAATGGAACATTACATCTTATCCATCACACCCAATTGGGCTGGTAAATAAATACTACAATACCTTAAACAATACCCCAAACAAGGTAGATTCTTGCTAGAGCTTGCCAAGACCTGTTCCAGTAAGTTAAAATGTTCTCTTGGTTCCTTTAGAAATTTAAACAACACGCAGTGTAACTGAATATATTTGCTTCTGACTGTAGACCTTACAGCCCCTTACCAAGATAACAGTGTTTCCTTAGAAGTTGCTTTGGGTGTTTCTGCAAGGCCAAAAAGACACAATGCACAGATAGGGATAAACCTACTTTGAATTACTGCATCCATTCATGCTCCAGCAGCTCTGCAACCCTGATGGCAATAAATGAAGACTAATATGTTGGGAGCATAGCGCTCAGCTGCTTAGAAAACACAAAAAAGTGGGTATGGTCAGAAAGAGTACATGACCACTGACAAACATTTACCATGCTGCCTAAGCTACCACACTGCTAACACAGGTACAAACGAGAGTTACGCAGGCATAGGGGAAGTAGACAGAACCACGTTATTGCAACTATAAATCCACATTTGCCAGGAGATGCCCCAATCACTGCACAATGTTGTCTTTCTAATAGAATCAACTGCATATTCAAGGGAAAAAAATCTCTTTCCGATAGGTTCTGAAGACTAAAAGTGTCTGTTCTTCATCTGAAGTCTTTTCTTTATGAAGAGATTTTAGAAGCTTCAGCTAGTGTCAAAGTAAGTCCTGCTTGATGAGAACTCTAATGTTGCAGAGCTTTTGTAAAGAGGTACCTGAAAGCCACCAGCAGACAGAACTCTATGTCTTAAATAACTTCTATCGCTTAGATGCCACTAAGAGTCACTTACCAGTCCTTTTCTTTAGTTGAAATTATAGCCTTATTCATTTTATAATATTAGATAAAAGGGCACATATGTTCTGAAAGGGCAGCTAACCTCAGGGCAGATTACAGCTCAACCTTTTTCTCTGAGTACCCAAGCTGAAAATCAGCAGTTATCATGGAAGCATATTGTAAAGCTGGGATACTGCTGTGAATAATGAAGCATATCAAGTGTTTTGATAAACCCAAGGAGTCTAAATGGGCCTCAAAAAGCAAAGAGAAAAAGCATTAGGACTTGCCTGCTTTTCCAAAATCTTCCATTAGTACCCTCATGGAGTTTTATTTTCAACCTCTTAGACACCGACTCAAAACTCCATTTAAGAAAATGAAGAACATGATCCAGCCATCTCTTCAAAGATTTAACTTTATGGTAGAAAGATCTTATTGTTGCTAGTTACCATTAAAGGCAATAATTCTGGTGCAGTTTTCTTTTGCTTGCATTTGTGTTATTTTATTAATGTCTCTCTGGTACCAGTTAGCATTATAAAAGGAATTCCAGTTTTAAACATGATAGTTAGTCTTGATTCTCATCCTTAAAGCAGAGATGTTTTTGGAGAAGCCTAAGGAGGAGGAAGGAATACAACTCGGACACTGCAGTCAATTGTCACCTCTGAACGCATAGGCTTAGAGGGCTTTCCTTTGATGATGCTGCTGCCAATTTTATTTACAAGCATATGAAAAAAAAAGTCATGACACTCAGAATTAAAGTACTCTGGAAAGTAAAACGTTCCTTTACATTTTTAATTTCTGGAAGTAATTTATCATGGAATAATATTTGAATATGATTGAGTGGATGTGCAAAGATTAATGCAAACTGTCTTCAAATTGGAAGTTCACAACCACAAACATTTAACCTTGCTGTGTAACAGGCATAAAAAGTTTGTGGTAGCTCTAAGAGCTGCATTCCCATTTTGCTGGAAGCATTTGCACTGTAATTCTCTTTAGGTATTTTCCCACTGATATGTCTGTATAAGGCATGAGGTTTAGCTCTCTACCATTTTCTATTTCAGACTGCACTACATTTGAATGGATTTCATAAACCTGGCAACTAAATAAGGAGCAGAAACTAAGTCCCAACAGTCTACACAACCGTTTCATAACAAGTTTTATACGAGATATCACACTATGGATTTTTATGCCAATTTGGCAATATTAACAATATTATCATACTGTAAGAGGAAAATAGAGCTCTTTTGTATGAAGACTAGAGGAAACACTAAGGTACCAAGCAATCACAGTGCTAGTCAGAAGCTCCAGATGGATACATCTGGAGATCTGATGAAGGGGACGTCAGTCACACGCTGCTATGACCCAGCGTCAGGGACTGCCTGCCATGCTTTGCCCCATGATTGCCTTGCACACCTCATATACCAGCCAGCGCTTACTTCTCCAAAGCCTGGTGACACTACTTGTTGAGCAAACAAAGGAATCTGACGAAAGGCAGTGCCATGGAATTTGTGGGCAGCAATTAGAATTCATAATTCTCCCATAAATAAAGGGAAATCTGGCTGGCTTCCAGACTGCAAAGGGCAGACACACACAACACCAAATCCCTTCTCAGGTGCTGCTTAAATTGCACCTGGGTGAAATTTATACTGGCGTATAGAAATAATCATGTTTTCTCCTGGCAGCTCTTCTTTAAAAGTCTGATAAACTCTGAAACATTCAGTTTGAGACTCCATTACACACTGGGTCAAGTGAAGAGACAACATCTGAAGAAAGGAGACTGAAGAAGGAAGTTAAAGGAAGTCTTTAACCGTGACATCACTGGCACATTCAAAAACCCAGAAGAGTATTTAAGGTAAAGCAACTTCAAAAGCCTGCTTGCTATTGATTTATTCTAGACACCAAATTCCTTTGTGAGCATTTCAGCACCTAACACCCCAGAAAGAAACAGACAGTGATAAAGCAAACCATTATACTGCTATTATTTTTTTGCACATATATATATATGCACACACACAGTCACTCCCAGGCCTGCACAAGTATTTTGTTTATACAGTTTCTTGTGTACGCTCCATGCAGGAGATGACTTCTCTCTTCAGTATTTTGAATATTTCCATATATACATGGTTTCCTTATTGCCCAGGTGACTATGCTCCTCCAAGGAGGCAGAACACTTTCTTCATGCCTCACTGAAGACGGCATTTAATACCTTTGTACCAGGGCAATGCCTGAAGCATCATTAGCTCAAGTTTGTCCTCTTGAAAAAGCCTTCAGGAAAGCTGCTCCCCAGATCATCCAATCCATTAAATTAATGCTTTGTTGGCCAGAGTTAAAGTTTTGAATCAAGCAAAACAAAAGCCTGGATTTCAGAATATGCATTCCCTGTCAAATTGCATTTATCAAGATAAGGGTTATTAGAAGCTTTTTTCTCTTGTGTGAATGAAATTGTAAGCTTAAAATGTCACTGAAGATTTATTAATCTGATACGCTTTCTGATAAGGGCAAAGAGATAGAAAGGGCAGAGGAAAAGAAATATTTCTTCTAGCTTGATAAGGGCTACAAGAAATAGAAAATATGAATAAGGCAATTTATCAGGGGGTATACTGTAACTGAAACAGTCAAGCCACATAAAGCATTATTAGAGTTATATATTGATTTCTGAACCTTGCCATCCAAAATACTTCATCTAAGTTCGATAGTTGTGCAGAAAAATGGCTGTGGTTGGCAAAAAAAATGGAGCAAACCGTAATTTTCAAAGAGTAGGCTGGAGAATCACTTCCTGTGTTAGAAAGCAGATGGAGATCTAACATGCAGACTGCTGTTGTGCTAGAGAATACAGTGTGGATCAGCACCAGCAGCAGGGTTTTCAACTGAAGTGACAGGGCCCGAACTAACCAGAGGAAGTATTTAAACTTTGACTTTCTGTTTCTGTGCCTGTTACTGTCAGAACATGCCCATAGTGGGGAGGAGTGCGACCGAAGAGGTTCTCAACTATTTTGGATCAAACAGACCATTGCTAAAGCTTTATCTTTTTTATGCTCCATGTGGCGCACAAAGCAAATAAACACATTTAACTGCTTAACACATCAGAGCAAACCTTGTATAAGTCACTGCTTTGGCTTTGTGAACTACTGAAACACACAGGAGCCCAGCAGCTGAGTTAACCCTCTTAATGCTCCTCCTAAGAAAGGGGAGGCAACCTTGAACTTAAAAGCAAGCTAGTGCTCACTTTGCCCCAGATGCTCTCACCAGCACATCCGCCCTCATATTAAGAAACCGCATCCACAAGTAACAACTCTTCTCTTCCCAAAGGGTTTTCCCCATAGCAAGGTGGAAACACCTAGACAGAATCTGGCTGGGGCACTGGCCCTGCTGCTGGACTTGTAGTAGTCAGCCCCTTTTGCAAGGACTAATTCCCTTTAGACGAGGTCACTCTGGGACAGCTTGTGCTTACTTCCATAGAAAAGACCCCAGGGAGTGAATTACCTCACCAGGCTTTCAGACATAAATAGAGAACTCACCAGAGAGCTGGCAGGGAAAATGGCCATTTGTGTTGAGACTCCAGCCTTCAGTTTTATATTATATTGTTTTCAATGGGTTTGTTATTGAAACAATTTCCTATATAAATACTGCTAAGCATTTAACATATATATGACTTCTAATGATAACACTAATAAAGATTAAAACGATAATTCAGATCCCATGTAATATACATGTGTGATTTCGAATGACTTCCTGGTTAACACACAGACTACTGATGATTTTTTTTAGCTTACAAAGAAATGAGCCATCAAGTAGCATTTTTTTTTCCTGTCTTCTTTTATGATGATTCAATATTTTCATTCAAAATATTTTCACTCAAAAATGAGATCATTAGCCAGAACTCAGGTTTCCTACGAGACTACCAAGTGGGTGTTAGTTTTACAGCACTTAAGATGTTTGAAAGCTCTATGTGTTTAGGAAAGGATTAGTTGTACCTTCGCTTATTCTCACAAGCGATACATATAAAATCTACTTGTTAAGAAATACCTTCTGTTTTTCTAAGAACATAGCAGGAACCAATTAATCTGCTATAATTCCACTAGCAGCTTGACTTACCAGTCTTCTCTGTCTTGTGTTTTGAACTTTCAGGTGCTGGAAGGCAGGGGCAGGGCCCTTCGCATCGAACTGTGATGGTTTTGCCAGTAGTACATGCATGAAACTCCAACTTGCACTAGAACCATTAAAAAAAGGCAAGAAGACAGTTTGAATTAGGACCAGACATAAAAGCAGCAGCTGTGAATTAAATGAGAAATTGCTTTTAGCAGTAATGACATTGGACAGATTGCAAAACATCAGTCTATTGAAATGCCATTGTTTTTATTATTTTTGATAACAATATAGCTACTTCCAATGCAGAGTGTTGCATCGCACTTGTAAATGTTCCTTGTAAAGCGTTGTTATTTCCCACTTAAATACATAGAATTTACAGCATAGAAAATGGAAACAATTTCTTCCAGGTCACCTACGAGATCAGTGGCACAGCTGGGAAGAACGTACAAGCCTCCAGAATCCCATGTGTTTCCTGTGCTGCCTTCCCATGTTTCAGGTGTGAAATCATGCTATTACCTGTTACCTTTACTGATTTATTAGTTGGCCTTTCGAGGAGCTGGGAGCAATGGGCTGTGTCCAAATACCATTCACGAAAAGACACCAATCCTCAAAATAGTGAGAAGCAAAGCAGCTCATCAGTTGACGAGAGGTCCTTCAACATGTTGGCTTCTCTGAACAAGGGGGAAATCTTAAAGGACTCCTACCAATAAATTGCTTTAACAGCACCACTCCTGAAAACAGCCATTCATCTTGCAGTCAACTCCAGAAATACAACACCATTGTAAAATTGAAGAGTGGAGGTTAAACGACGAGCAGCATAGTTCCCTATATCTGCATACTGTTACTTAGAACCACAGATTTTTTAAATCAAGTCCAACTGTTAACCCATCACAGCCAAGCCCATCACTAAACCACGTCCTCAAGTGCCACATCTCTACTTCTCTAAATACCTCCAAAGGATTGTGACTCCACCACCTCCCTGGGCAGACTGTTCTAATGCCTGACAACCCTTTTGGTGAAGAAATGTTTCCTCACATCCATTCTAAACCTTCTATGGTGCAACCTGAGGGCATTTCCCTCAGCACCCTTCCTTGCCAACTGCGGCCCCATGCACTGTTTCTCACAATGTGGTGATGCTCCTGGTCACTGATGCTCCCAATGACTTCTGTTACACATGCGAGAGGCTGTCTTGGCTTGCTCCTGGCCCTGCCCAGGTCCTGTCAACCACTGTGGCTCAAACTGGGGGCTCCTGACACTGCCCTCTGTGCCCCTAAGGTTCTCTCGGTTTGGGAAACTCCCCTGTGCAGCATGCCGGAGCACTCACTGCTGATCACGCTGGTGTTTGAGCCACTCTTCCCATTGACTTGTAATTTTCCCTTCCTTAAAACCGCAGCAGATGGGATTTACAGCACCTCCTGACAGTCACCACATTCAAACCATTTAGGGCAGCAGGACATGTGCAGTATTGGACAGATGAGAGAACTCAGGAGAATTTACATTACAAAAGTGTGCGGCTTAAAAGCCCTGATTTATAACACACTGACTGCTCACAGCCTTTGCTGTTTGCATGACATGTGTTTTAGTGCTGGCTTTCCTCTAAGAGTTTTGTGCCTGTGTAAGTTGTCCTCTCTGCAGTTAGGGCCCCAAGGACATTTTCCCCAGACCCAACCCAGCAGCAGGGCTGCTGGAGACCAGACTAACATGCTAATCAAATGGAGTGAGAGAAAACTGCACACGGAAGCAGGAACACAACTGTGCACGCGTGAGGCGTTCCCCTTCGCTTGATACCTAATGAACTGAATTCCTTTAGGATTTCTGTCACTTCAAGCACTGATTTTACCAGATCAGAATCCAAGGGCTCTTAGTGCAAGGGGGAGTTTTGCCTGCAGCACTGAGGCTGGCACTCCTCCCCGCAGACTGCCTCCTGCCAGGGGAGACTGGAAATGCTGGGCTGTAAAATCCCTTTGATAAGGTTGAGTTTTGCTATACATTAATTCTTCTTCAATTAAAAGCAGGCCAGCACACTTACACAGTGTGACACAACGTGCTCTGAAACGCGCAGCTTGCTTGAAGGCTGAAGGACACACAGTGTCAGAAGATGGCGTTACCTCGTGAGGATGCAGTGGGCAACTGGAGCTTGTCTAGCAACAGCCACTGATGAAAATCACAGCATCATCTTCTGTTATTTTGATACAGTGGAAGCCAAGAAAACAGAACAGGATGTTGTGACAAGATAAATGCCTCCTGCTTTGAAAGTACTGCAAATATCTTGGCTTTGCCTCTGTTTGTTTTTAGGAAAAGGGATCATCTTTGCCTGGGCTTTAATCTAGCAGCAGGAGACCATTATCCTGTGCCTACATCTGTTGACATTATCTCCTGGCCATTCTGAACTTCAATGCACCAGGGTGGCTGCATGCTCTGTGTGATGTTCTGCCCTTCTGATTTAGGAAATGCATGGCCACACACAAACACATGCAAAGCTTAGCTTGCACTTTGCACTTCTTGCAAGACGGAAGGGAATACAAGTACTTATTATTCATCAGTTTACTACATAAATACACTCTGCACAGAACATAAATACAAGGAAAAGCACATCAGAAGGAAGGGAAAACAGAAAGGACAACACTATCTGAGTGCACAGTCCTGAAGGCAACGCCTCTTTCTACATCAAAATCTGATAGTGGTTTTGAGAACACAGGCACAAATCTTTTTGCAGCTGAAGTTGATAATTTAATCCTTCAAAGAACATCAATTAGTACATATTTTATTAAGTATAATAAATGTAAATTGCATATCTAAGCATTAGCGGTTATACTTCATATACTTCAAATATCACCCTTTAAGATGGTAAGGCCTATTTCAAGCCTGTTTTTATGTGCACTTAAGAAAGAGCTTTATACTTAGAAACAGCAAGGCAAGTTTTGCCTCAGCTTTATAAGTAAAAAAGAATGACAACCAAAAAGCTCAAAATAAACCAGAAATGAAACTGCTTTAAAAGGGCTGCTTCTAACCTCTCAGTGGGCAGAGCAAGGAGGGCTAAACTTGAAGATCACAACAATACAATCACACGCGAGTGAATTTACACCTGTGATTAACCACATTATATTCCCACCATGCTTGTTTAAGGTGTCGGGTGTTAGTTTGTATATGTATAAAACTGGGATGGCAGACTGGGAGGAAGATTAAAGGACTCCATTGTTTTAAATATTTAATTTGGATAACACTCATTTTTCAGCACTTCATCACTTTATGTAACTTTTTCCCTTCCCTAAAGAAAACCAGGAAGTATATTTTCCATGTGATAGTATTCTTACTTGCTGTAATAATCTGTAGGAGTAGCTCAACTTAGGATTTAATAACATTGCCTAAGCTAAACTAAATGATAGAGTCAGACCGGCCACAGACGATGTCTGGTGGAGCAATAACAAAGTTCTTGGACTGCTCAGCTACTGCATCTGCAGTCTAGAAGGAACCTGGAGGCTTTTTCAAGACCATGAACACTGCATTTCCACTTCTGCGGAGAAAACCTATGTGCCCTCTTTCCTTTTGCCATCGTCATTTCCTTCTCACGTGGAAATGAAAAGATACACAGTACTAGACAAACCATTAAATGAAGCTATGATCCAACCTACGAGTCTTTCACGTCAAAGGGACACTGCATGTTTTGCAGGTATGAATGATGAAGCCCCCTGTAGCAGACCTACAGTGGGTTCATGAGGAGCAGTTTGGGGCTGGTCCATCTAATTTCAGGGGACTCATCTCACTGCTGGCATGACTGTATGCACCTTGACTCTGCTGAGCTTTCCTCCTAGTAGGACTCCCTGGGTCCTGCCAAGCTTCATATTTCTCTGCTATCTCCCCGATGTCTGAGCTGTGTTTGTTGACTAGGAACCCCAAGGCCCACATAAACATCTCTAAACTGTTTTACTGCAAATGGAAAAGCAGCTCTGTTATTTGTTGCTAAATGCATATGGAGATCAATAAAATCTATGAGGGGAGAAACAGCTGAACATATTCATGGAAAATTCATAAATTAATTTATTCAACTAAGATGCGGGAAGTTATTGCAGAGTGTGTTTTGGCTCAAGTGTTCCCTTGAGAATCCACTACTGGTATAATGATTCCCTCTTTATTGTCAGTGAATCTACAGCAATGTGCTTTGCATAAGCATTTGCATCTGAGGGATAAAGAAAATAGCCACATAAACTTTATTCTGAGCTATTTTATTCTTGTCTGTCAGTCTCCATTCTGGAGTCCCTGCTAGAGAATAATCTAGATATTTTTTAATGATGCAATAAAAAGGTGTATCTCTGTCTTTATACTGGTTTTCAACTTCTGGCAGACGCACATAAGTAATATTGAGTAAGTTCCCGGGGTCTTTTACACATTTGACTAATGAATGTCTACATGGACAGCTTAGTACAGTCTCCAGACTGCATTGATACCTTGCAGAGCCTTGAATCCTGACACAAGGACTCACGTATTTGGTTGAAATGCATCAAGTAAGGCAGCAGCGGGGTGAAAGAGCAGTGGGGTTAAAGATTGGTGGCAGCATGTAAGGAATTAGAGCATGATATACGCGATGAAGATGAAGTACCATGACACCTCCTTCTCATAAAACTGAAAATTGCAATAGGAGGTTAAATTTTATAGCAAACTAATTAAAACCTATGTTAAACCCCTGAAATGCTACATCTTACTAATAACAGTGGCTCTAAAACTCTGTTGATGAACAGTGTTCTTGCCTGGAAGACACTGCATCTTTAGCACCCTGCAGCTTTTTACATTCCCACTGAGAATTGTTTCAGTGCAGTTTGTTTTATGGCGCATCTTTTGTTCACTCACAATATGTCTCTTCTAAATTTCACATACAAATAACAAAAGCTCATTATTTTCTACCTTATCTTTCACTCAGTACGTGCCACTGGCAGCAGCTAAAACTTCCTGAAATTACAGCATACATATATTTTATACTATATATATATTTAGGACAGAGTTTCTTCATGTCAAAAGTTTTCCGTACCTGTCTTGGCAGATAATTAGAGCCCATTGGAATTCAGGCACCCGTTTGAGAGGCATTGGCTGTTTACAAGCTTTAGAGCAGTGCTTGCCATTGCTTCCTTAGCTAGGACTCTTCCCAGCATCTCCTTTACAAGCCTCTGTTCACTTTTCATCAGAAGGAAAATACCATATTTGGGACACACTCAGACCAAGAGAAAGGTTCAGTATCTTTTCTTCAAACCCATAAAGAAAGGTTACATGGCCCGTTCCTGTTGCATCCATACATTAAAGGTTTAATGGGAATGCTCCAAACTTTTTAGGCTCTGTAAAACCTGAAAATAACTGCTCAGATAAGCTTCCGGCAGCAGGGTTTCCTGCCCTGCGTGTGCTTTGCTCCAGGATGGGACTGGCTTGTGTTATTGTAATAAAGGGGAGAACGGGGAATAAAACTGTTGCTTTCTTAGAGAATAGTTACTAAATGAACATACAGCACTTTATCTTTGCAATAAAAGCTGTACAAAGATAGCTTAAAAACCCGAAGCTCTAATCAGGAGCTCTGTTCTAATTCTGAGAATATGTAGCTGGTGCTGATATTAATGGGAGTTATGCATATATACCAGTGGCAGAATAAAGTCCAATTAACACAAACAATCTACTGCGTAAATGCATATTGAGCCAGTTTTAAAATGTGGGCTAGCTGCAGCTTTGAAGCAGGTATTACGGCTGGGTGGCTTTGAAATTCCCCTTCCTGCAAGACATGATACAAAGGACCTTTTATCTCAGGTAAACAACAAATACCTGAGCAAGTCTCTCCTTGCACATTTAGCTGATGGGCTAGTGGGCTCATAATGTGACAGAGAAAGAGAACAGCTTCCAGGTGTGGGGTCAAGAAGAGACACTGCTGCCAAGGCATTGCTATTAAGGGGCTTGAATAGATTTATGCAGCTGAATGCAGTAACACCAAAAGGTCTCACACAGCAAACCTCAGAGGGCCACAAACTGCTCTGTGCTCCATCACTCTGCCCTCTGCAATCCTGCAGCTCTAATGAGGGAGAGCTGCAGGACTTTGCCCTCAGGGCAAAATTAACCCCAGAGCAGAAGGAAAGCATGAGACCCAGGAGACCTTTAAATATCTCTCTTTCAGTCAGCAGGTCACATCCTTCATATCGCCAACTGCAGATGCTCCGAGCACATAGATCAGGTCTCTAAAATTCAGATCCTGGATTTTAGGATTTTCAATTTAACACCGCTTCTTTAATTTTTCAGCTACCTTTGTTGTGTTAGGTCTTAGCCATAAGCAGTCAATAAATTATGTGGTTTTTGACTCTTACACCAGAAGTTTAAACAACTGACTGTCCATTCCAGAGCAACAGGAAAGACAGAAGGTTCACCTTCCAGGAAAAGGCAATCGGATTCTGGCCTGGGCTTCAGAAAAGAGCAAGCCAAGTTGCAGAAGGCAGCTATCCTGCAATTCAGGATGGTATTAATTGCATTATTTTGTGGCTCCACACTCTAATTAGAACTGTGCACTTCTCTAAAAATAGATTTCAATTTCTTAATGGGAAAAGAGCAGTAGGGGCTCCTTCTTTTCATCAGCTAAAGCCAAAGAGTTGTTTTAGAATACCAAAGAGCCTGAATGCTCAGGAGAGGGTCAGCTCTGCTCAGAAGAGTTCATGCATCTTCCTTGCCTTGAGATTAGCACACGAGAGATCCTGACAAGAGAGGATGTGACCAGGGGGTACAAATCCTACATGCCACAGCCAGAAGAAGCAGCAGTAAAGCTGCCCAAAGAAGAAAGAACTACAGACTTAGAGAGGGAAAAAAAATCCCAAGTATTAAAAGCACCATTTCTCAAACTGTCTGATAGCTGATGAGTTAGTACATCGACTGCTTGTAGGCATGTTGAACCATTCCAGTGTTTGAATGGCAGGACTGCAAACCAAGGAAATTACCACGTACTCATGCTACTGCAAACTGCCCTTATGGACAGAGCAAAAATCAGCTTATTTGGGGACTTCTAAACAGAGCACTGAAGGACAAAATGCTGTTTAAATACAAAACAAATTGCCCTGAGAAACAGCTGGCAATCAGATGCCATTAATTGCATCGGTCAGATGATATGGCAAGTAAGGTCACAGCAGTGGATACAGTAGGCAGAGGACATTTGAGGGGCCATTTAGTAATGCAAAGTAACAATGAAAATGAAGGAACAAGACAACAGTTGCAGGCACCTAGATCTAGCATGCCATGGAGAAATTAAATTTGATTTTAGAAACAAATTTAGATGCCAGTTCTGGAAACACTTAGGGCCAAGGTGTGTGGAGGACATATCTCAGGTGGTTCATCATCTTGCAAGAAATTCAGATGCTCACTGGGGCCAGACAGCACTGGAACTTAACACAGAAGAGTCAATTTGTAAAGTGGAAAAGATCGTGCAATGCCGATTTCAGCTTTTCCTTCGCTGGCTGAAGAGACCAAGTGAAGCTAAAAGGTAAATGAAGACAAAGCACTTCTATCACTCCGAATGGACAGGACAAAATAAAGACACCCATCCCTTCTCCTGCTCCCTAAGATTTAACATGAAGTACCAGACTGTTAAACCTGCCAACCACCCTGCACACAAGGGAAGCTCACACTTGCTCTCTCTCCAGCAGAGCCACTGAAATCTGGACTTCAGCCTGTGGCTTGATTTGGTGACTACAGATAGTTTTTGAGTACCAAGGCCATACCCACCCTCTGGGCTGGGCCGGCTGGTTCCTTGTGCACCAGTGCAGGAGCTGGTGGGGCAAGGAGATGATGCCAAGGGGCAGCTCTAGGTCTCAGGCAGCCCAGCCCCGCAGCCTCCTCCTGCATGCAGGGACTCGCTGTCACAGGTTGGCACTAACTTGGGGATCTTCAGCAGGGTGCATTATTGCGGGGCATAATCACACACTATGCCTAGTACTTACTGCTAGGAACTGACTTTGAAGGTGTTAATTACTGAAGAATCAGAATCTAAATGCAAATGGAGGCGGCAATGCTGGCTTATTTAAAAAAATAAAATATTAAAGGTGTATCTTATAGCTCAGATTCTACATTCACATCCAACAGCATTTCCTGTTACTAAATGTCTCCTCCTTTTTCTTCCTGCAGGAGTTGCATGACAGCTCACTAATGATGATTATTTTCTAGCTGCATATGGGAGATTTGCTTTCCAGTACACTAGCCTGCCACATCCCAAGATGTGGACCTTAAAAATCACTTTCCCATTGCATGTTTTCTTTCATTTCTATATACATATTATATTGGTTTTGTCTCTATGAAATCATTCTCTAACTCTTAATTATGAGCTGAGATTTCATAGCTAATAGCGTTAATCAAAGTGGAAAGAAGCCAGTTGATTTTTTTTAATAGACCAAAGCCATCTTAGTTTAAAAGTAAAGAAAACCACACAGAAACAATTGGAGCCTTGGAATGATCGATGTTGCTTGAAATGTACTTGCCATGTAATTGAGATGCGTTCCCATTCTGCAGCCATTTACTGATCACATGAGAACAATGATTTGTCATTTTTACTTGCTTCAAATTACTAAAGGCAATTTAATTTCTCTCATGGAGATGACACATTAGATAACGTGAACATAATCAAGAGGTAATGATCTGTGTCTCTATGCACATACAGATACTCCAGCTACCAACAAAACAACTGCCTACATATGGTAGATTGAAGGCAATGCAAGACATTCAGATCCCCAAGGCACAGGGTTTCCACCCAGACGATATTTCAAACAGCAATTTAACTACAACATACAACTGTATTCATCTAGATTTCAGATCAGGCAATGCTCCATCTACTCAGCCATTCTCATACCCATCTGTTCATACCTGGTCAAAAAGCAGCATCTGGTGACCACTATAAAGGGGAGACATGTTCCCTCCAGGCTTTTTGGCATTTGGTATGATGGCAATATCTTAGGACCTCAAAAACCTCTCAGCCAAATCTCCCCAATCAGTCAGTAACTGCAGTCAAATGCCTTCTATCTGGAGATCATCCAACCCAAACCCCTGCACTAAAGCAGGTTCAACTAGAACAGATTGCACAAGATCACATCCAGGTGGGTTTTGAGCGTTTCCAGAGAAGACTCCATGACCTCTCTGGGCAGCCTGTTCCAGTGCTGTCACCTTCAAAGTACTTTCACGTTCAGATGGAACTACGTATGGAATATTCATGATGTTCAGATGGAACTTCCTGTGTTTCAGCTCATGCCTGTTGCCCATTATCCTGTCAATGGGCACCACTGAAAAGAGAATTCAACCCGGCAAGGGGCCAGATTAAGTGCACCTTACCCTTCCTCATCACATCCCTGCACACTCTGACAATGGACCTATATTCCTCCCTCTATGTCCCTTTTTCCATGTTCTGTAAAATTCCTTCCTCTGTTTTGAAATGTATGAAATGTACAGTATCAAGTAAACTTTCAGACCTCAGAGGTTTTGTCTGTTATTTTATATTAGCACTTACTCTTCAGACTTACTTGGCCTCTAAAGAGCATCCTGCAGTACCACTGCTCTGGTTGCTCTCAGAATAGCAACAAGATTTAAGTGCTAAGAATGCCAAACTATCTTTTAATTGACTTCTCAGGATTTCTGTGAAGAATAAATCAAAACAAAAGCCAAACTGAAAGCCCCAATGCTAAGAAGCATTGAAACAAAACATTTGGCAGTCACTAGCAAAGAAGCTTTAGGATGTGTTTTGGAGCATAGCAACCAATGAAGAGTAAGCTGGCTTAACCTTTGAAGTTAAAGCTTTCAGCAATGCTCCTGATTTCTAAAGATGACAATAGAAACAATAAGAAATATTTTAAAAGGAAAAAAACCCAACCCCCAGGCTTAACTCTATGCTCAGTGAAAGGACTCACTGTGAAATACACCCATACAAAGAAAGCAGAATTAGTCTGTTTGCTCAGAAATCAAGTAACCACAGCTAATCCTTTTGCAGTATTACCCTTGTTTGGCCTTCAATAAATCTGCTTTAAATTAAAGATGTACCCAAGCCAAGAAACAGCTCCTTTGATGTTTTAAATGGCTCAAATAAGCTATTTGCTGGTAAAAGCTCAAAATATGAATTCTGAAACTGGGAAAAAAAAACTAAGAGGCTGGCACTTCTCAGGAAGGTCAGAGCATTTCGGATCACAACCTTTCAGCACCCTCAAGCACTGGTGCATCTTCTGCCCAGGCATAAAGAGAAAAGATCCTGGAATACAAGTCCCTTGTGAGCCAGACTCCCAAAAGCAGCTAATCCCCCTGGTTTGCAACCTCTATATAGCATTGTCTGCATACAGGAACAAGGACTTTTACATTTTAACTGAATGCAGACATGGAGCTTGGAACAAAGTAACTAAATTAGTGCAAATGACGTTTTTATTTAAGCATGTGTAATTACCTATGAGTTGACACAAATAAACCCTAACATTATCTTGTTTCCTCTTCCTGTCAAGAGCACAACTTTCAGTGCTTGAACTTTGGCACATGATTCATCACGTGAATAACTGAATTTTGTCCTATTTTGACTCCTGCTGCAGAAATGAGGATTTTAAAAATAATACTGGCCTTACATGTAAAACATACAACAGCCAAGCTGAACTAAAGACAAAAGTAATCATGTTGCCCTCAGTGCAAAGGTAACTGTAGACAGACAAGTGTATATAATCAATGGAGGTTTAAGTTCCATCCATCACATGCCAATTTGTTTGATTTGACGGTTGCAAGTGCGATTCTAATCAAGTTGGAAAAGGAGCCCTGTGATTACCATCATCAAGATTGGTAGCTTTCCCCAAAAGAACAAATACTGTGTTTGTGATCCTTACTTATTGCTGACTTCTCTTGAAAGGTTGTTCTTTGCTCAGTGAACAGCATTCCCTGCATAGGGGAAATCATCAACCAGCTACAGGCGGCTCAGACTTACCAGCTTCATGATTTGATCACCCTGTTCAATGGAACTTGCTGAAGCTTTAGGGGAAGGCCTGGGAAATTATTGGACTTCTCTATAAGCTATATAAATATCCAGATGTTTGCAGGTGCCATGATTAAATGCAAGGAGACCACATGCTTCTCTGTCCTGTGCCCCTTCACCATCCTCTGAGTAGTTGGACTCACTCAACAAGGGTAATGATGAGATAAAGCCATTTAGCCATAAAACCACAGCACTCACCATCGTCAGGATGCAACCATGACATTTGCCTTCATTTCCACTTTTCCCTCTGCCTTTCTCAGCCATATAACCTCTATTTTACAGTGCCTGAACCAGGCAGATGCACAAATCCTCTTCCCTTCGGAGTACAAAGGACAGAACACCCCTGACTCAAAACACACTCGGCCACACAGGCACTGCTTTCTAGGTCCCGCTGCAGTATGAATTGATAGACAGCAGGGAATATTACCAAAGGGGGAAATTGCTTAAGGCATTTTTAATTACATTCACTGTAGAACAAATACATACCTCAGTTTAAGACAAGCTGAATTACAACTTACTCTGGTTACTTGTAGTTTTCACCTGGAGCAGTATGTATTATTCCCCTCTTTGCTGCCATCTGAAGTCTCATTAACCTTTCAAGACTGCATTAAACATGTCCTGTTAATTCACCATGTTCTTTGATAAATCTGGCATGGATACGACAAATGCTTATCTAAAAAACAACTCTTCTTAATGGAGCACATAACAAGAAACACGAAATTCTAGTTTGCAACAAGTTTGACTTCAGTTTGCTGCTTCAGTTTTTGTCCATATGGGAACACAGGAAAAGGTCATAGACTCTGAAGAAATGTAAAGGCTTCAAGAACCTCTTCCAAAGTTGAAGCATTCTACAGCACACTTGCCTCCTAAATAAAACAGCTACAAACTGCTCTTATTCTCACACTTACTGTAGGTCAAGGCGCTAAGTTTCTCAAGAAAGTTGATAATCTTGTGGGTACTTCCAGTGCGAAGTTGTTGCAATGTTGGTGCAACACAAGGTAAGGCGCGAACGTTTGTATTCAGGTAAGTTTTGTGAGACAGAATATTGGCACATTCTTGTAAAACAGGCAGCTAACAGAGTATTGTTAATGCTCAAATAAGATCCCAAAGTACTTGACCTGACTGGTATTGATGTACTGCATCTACCCTGTTTTGTATTTTCTGAAAACCATTCAGTAAGACTATGCAATGAAATTCCCATTTGCATGCCTCTCCTCATCTACAAAGGGGTCAAAGTCCTATGCATTTATAAGGGTATAAAGACATACTTACCTATTGCTCGGTGTGGCCAATTCTACAGCAGGAAACACCAAATGCTCTGCACCAGCACACAACATAATGGGTTGTACAAAGGAAGTGATGATATTTAAATCCAGAGAGACAACAACACCCAATTAACCAGACCAGAGAACTAAACATACACTCTAATACAAGGGGCTTTCAGACTTGTGTTTAGTTAACAGCACTTAAACATTCACTCCACTATAGCATGACTCCTGAAAATAGCTTTGCTTTTCTTCCATACCTTTTGTGACCAAGGAAAGTAGTTCATGGACCCCATACACACCAACTGTTCAAAACTCCTCAGTTTTTCTTCATTTAGTAGGAAAACTTCAAATCCAACAAGTTTACATTAAAAAACCCTGTAAAACTGCAGGAAATGTCATATAGGCTGAACACTAACAAAACTACTAATTCTTGGGAATAACATATTCCCAGAGTCCAGCTAGCCACTGCGAAGAGGAGGCTTGACACATATATCCCTTGTCTCTAATATAAATCAATCAAGAATGAAACTTATTATTAAAACTTAGATGTTATCCCCCAAAGAACTCTAACACTGCAGAAGATTAAAAGTGTGCTCCTGCAGTAAGATGTACAACAACCTCATAAATATTAGGAGACCTTTTGAACTGGAAAATGCCATCTACTCCTGCTTCTGTGTAATATTACAGGACTTAGCAAAATAGAGTACAAGAATGTTCCTGCTAAAGCTTACCCCCATAGAAGCCTAAATAAAACTGTAGCTTGAAGTCAAATTTGCATGCTTCAGAAGTCCATGAAAGACTGTTGGAGAATGCTTTTACAATTTTAAAGAGCTTTCAGCCCATTAGGCTAAGTTTTTTTCCTAAAATATAAATAGCTCAAGAATCAAAAGATTTACCTAACTAAGAAATCATTATTTCTCAAATAACCAGTTATATACCTGAGCCCTCACTTTCACTGGGAGGCATTTAATAAAGCAGTGATTACTGGTCTCCATCCCTCAGGAAAGGCATTACACCTTTCTCATTCTGAACACAGCCTGACCAGCCCTATGGATAAACAGTCACTGCTCTTAGATATTTTCCTTGTGTCTCTGTTGCCTCATCTCAGCAGGGAAGGTTCCACTCATCAAGGTTAAGGAGAGAGGGTGGGACATACAGGGGAACACATGATCTGGATCATTTGGGTTAAAAATTAAATGAAAGCAGGTGAACAGTGCTGTCAGAATGATGCTGAAGGATGACAGCCGCGTGCATAAGTCAACTGCACCCCGTACATGGGATCACCAAGGAAATCTATCCCCCAAGCAGTGGGCTGATGGTCGGAAACGGAGGGAACATGACTGATTTGCACAACAACCTGGGTAAAAAACCATTTCATTTAAGAAAGATAAGATTGTCGCAACTGCCGCTGACAACAGTGCCTGTCTAGTGAGGCCTCGAGCCTGTATTCTCAGCTAGCACTGTGCTCTAGCCGAGACTTTAAGTATATTCACAGTACAGCCTGTCACCAGTGCTGCATTTCCTTGTCACTCCCTAAGAGTGACTGATGTGCCAAGATCAAGACTAAATTCATGATCAGCAGCAAGGGCACCTAACATGAATTATACAACTGGCTTTCCTTCCCAGCCTCCTGGATACGCTAAAGAAAACGTTTTCCCTGCACGCACTGTTGCTTTTTATACCCACACCATATCCTCTGTCTAACAATGTGTGACTGCTCAGCTCATCCCACTGTCTCCTCCCCGTTCCCAAAACAAAGATGATGCTCAGGAACAAGGAGGTTGTTTAGCTACTGTTCTATCAAAGCCTGTATTAGAAAATGTATTGATACCATGGCAGCATCTTGTGCACCAGGATAAAGGGGAAAAAAAGATAGGATAGAGGTGGTGATGATTTTAATTGAGTTTAGCACCGACGAAAGTGACTGTTTGCTTAGTGAAGCTCTCAAGAGGCAGGGGCAGTGCCTGTGCAGAGAGCTCCATCTACGGAAATAGAGCAGCTCTCCGTTGAAGATAAGGGGGAACGGCACAAAAAGGAAGGGGATCAGATGATTAGAGGAAAGAAGGGATAGGAAAGGACTATTCCTTTATCTTCACCTTTCCAAAAATTATGGATACAGAGATGCAACTAAAGCCACTAAACAGAGAAGCTGAATGCATCCAGAAGAGCCTGTGACATCAAAACTGGCTTTTTACATTTCCAACAGTAGCATCCTGGGGCTGAGCAGAAGTAGGGAAAATGACTGTTGATACAGAGGAAACACAAGGCTTAGAGAATATCATATTCTGGGAGGCGGCAAATGAGTCTCCTCCCAAACCCAGGACACAGCCCAAAGCCAAAGTTGTAAAATGAGGGAGCCAGGGATGAACAAGGGACATAAAAACCCAGACAGTGCTCTCAGCTCACACAGTAGTGAAAGACGATGTCTTCAGCACATTAACAAAGCAATAAATCCCACAGAGTAATCTGCCACCCTTAAAGCACAGCATATGCTTCATCGTGAGAGCTTCTGCCCAAGGGAAGAAGATAGTGGAGTGTCAGTGTCAGCTCACATCTCAGATTGGCTTCTAAAGGTACCTTTAAGTGGGTCACTCAATTTACTGGTAAACTGCTCGATTTGATGCTGAAGTTGCACAGCATCTTCGCTGAGGAAGAATTAGATGATAAAGTTTTGGACATGGATGGACTGGGTTTCACTCACCACACCAGTGTAGAGATAACCAGTGATAATGAAGAAAGCCTTCTTCAAGCCATTTCAACTGAAATTCGTAAGCTCCGCTGCAGAGAGTTATTTGGAATTCACCAGGCTTATTCAAAGCTTTCCCATTCTGTGCTGTGTGGGGTCACAGCTTTCCTTTGTTAACTTAAAAGCATTTTAAGTTAAACTAATAGAAGACCAGAATGAATGAGAAGACTTGAGGCTGAAATATCAGGGAACTATTGCTGCCTATCATTTAAATATTCTTTTGCAACCACCTACAGGGTTGTTTCCCAAGGAAATAAGTGATTAATTCTTCTCATTTGACTTCTCCAACAATACAATCACTGTTCAGTCATAGATTAGCCTGGCTGTTGCTCAAAATGATCTCCTATTACTTTGCAGTTATGATTCAGGTCTGAAAACTACTCTAATAAAAATATATGGAACCAACAAACAGAAGAAAAGCAGCTGAAATTTAGAGAACAATAATACCAAATTTATCACCATAGCAGAAACATTATTCACTTTCACCTGTAAATCTACAAGAGTTTTTCACCTGTCATTCCTGAATTACAGCTATCGCATCATCTAAATCCATGTATTATTCATACTTTTCTATTATTGCAGTAATCTGAGAAAGCAGACTGGAAAAAAAAAAAAAACCTAACAAACTTCTTACCAGGCACTAGGCTGTATTTCGACATCAGAGAGTAAATCCATGGCAAACATGTCTGGGATCACAGCATTACCCTTGCAGTGGTGGATTAGACACTTTTAGAGCCTCAGGTTTTGGCCCCAATAATCCTGATCAGCTTTCCTGCTAATTGCAAAGTGTTAATTAAGCAAGAGCAAGCAACATCTCTTATTGTATTTTTTGGATACTATGAGCCTTTACCACAGATGAAAGCTGTTTGTTACAGATTCAATTCAGATGTCTTCTAAATCCTAACCTGTAGTCACAGCCATCAATATATGCATTATTCATTTTATTAACCTAATATCTCACTCTATTTGACAGCAAAAGCTGTCTGTGTATGACCATATGAGCTCATAACATTCCTGCTTCATAAATGCATTTTGAATTAATCTTTACATGCCCTATTTCCTATTTCCATTTCCCAAGGAACGGCTTCTTTTTCTTTTTATAGATATATGGTCCTAAGAAATAGATAAGTGAACACAATAACAGTTAACTGCCCTCAACCTGCAGCCTGTAACTTTTGGCATCAGTAGGAAGGAACACTTAGAGCTGCAACACTGGATTCAATATCTCCAAGTAAAATCACTCCTGAAAAGCAAATAGAAAAACAACTGTGAAGACTGAAGTGTCCCCACCTAACCCCTGCGTTAAGCACCAGCATCTTCAGGATAACTTTATCAAAAGCACTGATATCCTAGCAAAGCTGAACAAGATTTCCATATGAGAACCCCAAGGGGTGATGGTGCCTTCCCTTGTGGAAGGTACAGTCTCACCCCACCTTTGACATAAAGATGAAATGGCAATCCCATTGCCTGGTAAAAGCAACTTAAGTATTGAATGTGTTGTTCTGGCAGCTTACAGCAGGTGCAACTAACTTCCCATTGAAAGTATGCTGCCTATGGATGTTAGCGTTGACATATCAGTGCATTCTATGGGAGCACAAGTCTTCACTCTCTTAGGCCCATATCTGGACTTGGTTGACCACATTCTTTGCCTCCCAGTGTCTTCTACCATAAGTCACCTTATGGTAGGCAAACAGTACATCAGAAAGCCTGGAGGTGATGTAACTCAGTCTGGAAATAAAGGATCAGGCGTATCAGATAGATGTTCAAACTAAATACAACAAGATTTAGAACATGCTTTTAGATTTAAGGAAAAGTGCAGTCTTTAAATTACTGCTCTGGAATTTACTGGCTTAAAATGGAAGACCTTATGGCATCTCATCAAAGAGTTGTATAACTCAAAAGGGTTTTCTTTACTCAGTGTTGCCTGTGCAAGATATATTTAAGTAATAAAACACGCTTCTGCTACAACCCTCCTATAGAGGCTCTATGATGGCAGATTTTAGTTCTGAAGATACAGAGAGGTCTCTGTACAGGCTAGCATTCCTCTTCCTTTTTCCTTACAAAGGCTTTTGCTGGTTATTTTCTACTATTTGTTTGTTTGAACTGAAAGGCTTTTGATACCAACTTCACAGCAGAACGTGGTCATGATGCACGTCCTACGGTCCCAGGTTTGGCACCCAGCAGAAAGCAGTCTAGTGCAGCACATCAACAGAAACAGCCTTTCATTTCAGTCTCCCTGCAATTTAAATTGGGTACATAAAACACATAAATGTCTTCAGGCTTCACGCTGTATCTTACAGCATCTAGCCCCCCTGGGTGGCAGGTACCTCTGACATATCTATGTTAAACACAGAGACTTTAAAACTGGAATTTCTAGCAAATAAATTTCATTTGTGTGAAAGGCGAGATTTCCTAAAATAACTTGCAAATCTAAAGTTAAGAGGGGAAAAGTTCATTAACAAGTGGCAGCTTTGATCTACAGGAGGCTTTTAACACTTTATCTAATCTAATTTGTATTTAATAAGACACTGCTTTTCAAACAGTGCATCTGCAGTCCCCAGTAAGAATCCCCCGTGAATGAAATTAACTATTTTGTACTTTCTGCAGAGTTCAGTTTTCAATCTTTTGATATTCTGCTTCAGATTTATAGATACTCCAGATATCGCTTTTGCCTTGTAATGATGTCACTTCCACAGATAAATAATCCCATTGACTAATTCTATTTGTTATGCAGCTAAAAAGTAATAACAGTTTTTGTTTGTAATCTTCCATTTACAATTTTAGTTAGGTCAAAATAAGAAAAAAGTTGCCCATAAAGCCAAGAACAGGCTGTTAATTATGCTTGGGTCAAGAAATCATACAAGTTGTTATTTATGCACTGAATCTGAAAGTATACTTTGTTTCCACCCTTTGGTTAAGTCATATCCAAACATGACTAAAGGTTTGTGGATGCCATTTTCCTGTCAGGCAAAATGAGCGATTATAAACTCATTTTCGGTTTAAAATACCTGGGGACACAGGTAGCTTTCTGATTTCCTTTTAGTATTTATTTCACTGGAGGTTATTCTCACTCCTATGCGTTACTGCTGCCAATAAATATGTGAAGATCACCTCCATCCTCAGATTTACCCTCACCTTTTACCACAACTACACTCTGAATGACACTAAGAGAAACCAGTGTCACACACTTGTGACACCAGATGCGAAGAGTCTATTCTGAGCCACTGGAGGAGTGTGCAGAAACCACATTGATGGACTGTGGAGATCCTGATTGCCTAGCAAGTACTGGTGAAAGTAATGGAGCAAAAGTAATGGCAATAGCAATGATGGGAGCCAGGCTTCCAAATCCACAATTGAATTAACTATATACAACCTATTGTCTTGTCTTTAATTGTTTAAGTTGTTTTTCATTTTGATAAGCATTACTGTGCATTTCTGGATACACACCCTTGCCAATGCCTCCACTCAAGAACAGTTTTCCTTTCCATTGTCTCTCTCAACGCATCATCAGTTCTGCTTTTACCTTAGGTCAATATTAAAACAGAAGTGGTACAGTAAGTCTGTTTAGCAGAGTCAATAGCACCGGTGTGTGCAGACATAAATCCTACAGGTTGAGGACTGTCTTTTTGTTAACAACTTGAACCTTAAATTTAGGGGTAGGACTAATTCCAGCTTCAAGACATGTTAGAAAGACAAAAGGGGAAGATGAAAAGCATCTTAATGACTACAATTTAGCCTTGGTAATAATCTCATCCTGCAAAACAACACTGGAAACATTCCCTATCATTTGTTCACCTATGCCCAACATTTATATGAAATTGTCTTTCTTGTAAGATGAGATGTTAAAGTAGGACCTTTTCTTCCTTATTTACTTTCAGCCTTGTGGCACTGTCTGTGTGCCAACAGTCCAACTGACAGCCAGCTTGGACACAAAGGCTCCCCACTCACACCAGTACACCCACATTGCTACAAGCACAGCCCTGTGATAGTAAGCACAACTGTTACACAAACCTGGTCTTTGTTTGAGCCACTACTGTAGTACTTTACACAAGTCTTGAGCTCATCCAGCAGCTTGCTTCACAGCAAAGCACTTGGTATCTGCATCTGCTCAACTTTAAGGTGCCCCCACCTTTAAAGGGAGCAGTACTGCAGAGGGAGAGCAGTCTGCACTTCAACTGGGTGATTCAAAGAGGGAGCTGCTATTGGAAATGCAGCTATGGACTTCAAGTCTTCAAATCAGTTCTCTACTGTGTGATGGAGCAAGAGAGCTTTTATAGTCATAACGGAAATAAGTGTTTACAAACATTATGCTGTATCATTCTAAGCTAGGGAGGTGCGAGAAAGCTGTGTAAAAGACCTACTTCATCACACCTGAGAGGAGGACACATCTGCTGACTAGCTAAATAAGAGCCAGATTTCATCTCTCCAGTTAGCTGGACCAACCTAACCCTTCACTCATCCATACATAATACAGAAAACAAGCAAAGATTCACGTAAAGCCAAAACAGTACATGGTGGCAGAGAAGAGCCATTACATGATGTGATTGTGTTTCTGTAAGAAAAGAAATGCTATGAATTAACACAAAATATTAGACCACAGGCCAACTTTCAAGAACCATGTTCTGCAGACAAACAAACAAGAATAGGACAAAAAGAAACACTCCCTGGCTGAGTGAGCCCCGCCAGCGGTCCCAGCTCCCCACCCCAGAGCTCGCATAGGGTGGATGTAATCTGCAGAAGACCTGCCATCAGTTGGGGAGGATTAGTATAGTGCTGCCATGTACTGCCCCAGGAAACAAGATGTATTTGCAGAGGTCCTGCAGGGTGAACTCTGCAAGAAGGCTGGGCAGAACCCCAGATTAGATCTGTGTCCTACAAGGTTTTCCTGTCTTTTCTATCCTACGCAGGAATTGGCACTGTTATTCAAGCTGTCTCTTCCCTCATCCCTTAGAAAACCTCTGCTTTTCTATTTGCATTCTTGAACTCACTCATCTCATGAAATGCAAATGAACGTAGTGCTGTGTCTTCGTCACTGGCTGAAGAAAGCCATCACCATCCCCATTCAACTGCTGAAGTTTTTAAAGGCTCTTTACTCTGTCCATCCTACACGAGGAAGCTTTTCTTTAAATGACATTTTGCCATTCTCTCCCCATCATATCACTCATTTTAAAAAAGTCTTTCCTTGACGTGACAATGCAGGTTACCAAAAGATTTTTTTGAGATATCTGCTCAATCAACTAGCATTACTGAAATCTAAACTAGGAAACTTCCCGTTCTCCTTTATTTCTCTACCTTTTCATCAGAATCTCCTATAAGAAAAAGTGAGTACAGCTGGCTAGACCTAAAATGACCCACTCATAATCTTTTCTCACTATGAACAGGTAACTACAATGGGAAGACAAAACTTGCATTAACAAGAAAATATCCTCCACTGTCCTACATGTGGAACAAAATATATACCATTTTCTTTCACTAGGATTACACTACAGCAAAGTAGAAGAGTGCTTTTTGACTGCAATCCTTTCTTCCTACATAGTTCTAGCTGAAACATGTTAGGACAGGTAAAAGAAATGTATATACTGGCAAAGAACAGCCCAAAGCACATGGAAACAGAAATTAATTGGTATAACTCCCTGTATTTTAAACTCTCTTTTCTGCTTTCCTCTATTTATGATGAAAACATCACAGATGAGAGAAATGTAACTAGTAGAGCTCTCCCTTTCGGTTTTGTGTAGTATTACCTCTGGGAAGAAAACCCTTAGTGAATAAAATTAATTCCATTTGTATCATCTAATTGCCAGTGCCTGGGCACAGACCCAGTATGTGTAAGTTGTTCGGCAAACAGTGAAAACAAACCCGATTTCTCTATGAACTCACATCCCCTGTATCTCCCCAGCCTCACTGTAATACTCTCAGCATTCCTATTTGTCCTTCCCACAGACTTTATCCCAAGACCATCAGTTCCAATCTACCTGCTGTACCCTCCACAGCTGATCACTGCAATGTTCCCAGGTCCTCTCTTCATCCCAACCTCCCTTCTGCAAAAAAAAACAATCCCAAACCAACAGTAAAAAACAACCCCACCCCCACCCCCACCAAAGCAC